>LPNX010665012.1:72931-120994 GCA_001517045.1 Pseudotsuga menziesii | reverse complement strand
TTTTCCTTGACCTTAGGCGGATGTGATGTGGTTTTGGGCACTCAATGGCTGCGCACACTTGGCCCCATATTATGGGATTTTGCTGAACTTTGGATGCAGTTCTCTCCCGATGGACACAAACACACATTGAAAGGATTAAAACTAGGGTCTCTCAGCATCATCAGTTCACATTGCATGGAAAAACTCCTTAAGAAGAGTTCCCATGGTGTCATCGCTCAGCTCCATTCCATTCAAATGCAACCATCAGTGGCCCCCCCTACTCCTTTGGATCTCCAACAAATTCTGGATCGATATACAGGTGTTTTTGCTAAACCAGTGGGACTTCCACCTTCACAACCAGAGGACCATCGTATTCATCTCCTTCCTGGAAGCATTCCTCCCAACATCAGGCCCTATCGCTACCCATTTCACCAAAAAATAGAGATTGAACTCCTCGTTAGGGACTTACTGAAGCAAGGTATTATTCGCCCAAGCACAAGTTCCTTTTCTTCACCAGTTCTTCTTGTCCGCAAAAAAGATGGGTCATGGCACCTCTGCATTGACTTCCAAGCACTTAATCACCTCACCATCAAGGATATGTTTCCAATTCCTGTTGTTGATGAGCTTCTTGATGAGCTTCATGGTGCTCAATTTTTCTCCAAGTTGGATCTTCGCTCCGGGTATCATCAAATTCGGGTTCATGAGGATGATATCCCTAAAACAGCTTTTCGCACACATGATGGCCACTATGAGTTTTTGGTCATGCCCTTTGGTCTCACTAATGCTCCTTCCACATTCCAAGCCTTGATGAATAAAATATTCCAACCCTATTTGCGGAAATTCATTCTGTTATTTTTTGATGATATCCTCATCTACAGTAAAACATGGGCTGAACATCTCCGACATCTGGCTCTTGTAATGCAACTTTTCTCTAATCATCATCTCCATGCTTCTTTGTCAGCTGGGCACTCTGGTTTTCTCAAAACGTATGAACGGGCATGGCGCAACTTCTTTTGGCAGGGCATGAAAAGGACATTTCAACAGATGGTGGTTGAATGTGATACCTTCCAGCGAAATACGGGTGAAACAACACCCATTCCGGGATTGCTCGAACCCTTGCCCATACCTACCCAGATATGGACAGATATTTCTATGGATTTCATTGAAGGGATCCCTAAATCTGGAGGGAAGACTATGATTTTGGTTGTGGTTGATCGCCTCTCCAAATATAGTCATTTTTGTGCTCTCATCCATCCCTATACAGCCTCCTCCATTGCTCAAATTTCCCTGGACCAGATCTTTCGTCTTCATGGAATGCCTTCTTCCATTGTCTCGGATCGTGATGCAACTTTCACCAGTCATTTTTGGACAGAACTCTTTCACCACACTGGCCCCAAACTGAATATGAGTTCAGGTTATCACCCACAAATGGATGGTCATACTGAAATTATCAATAAATGCTTGGAAACTTATCTTTGTTGCTTCTCCTCTGAGCAACAACATCAGTGGGCAAAGTGGCTCCCTCTCGTTGAATGGTGGTACAATACCTCTTACCATACTGCCTCTAAAATGACTCCATATGAAGCAGTTTATGGTCAGGCATTGCCAGTTCTTCTTCCTTACACCCCAACAGTTCTCCAGTTCAGGCAGTTGACGCGGTCCTTCGAAACCGCGATGAGGTTCTTTGCATTTTGCGCGAAAATCTTCACATGGCAAGAAATTGCATGAATCAACAAGCTGATCAGCACCGTTCTGAGCGCACTTTTGAAGCCGATGATATGGTTTTTCTTCGTCTCCATCCTTACAAGCAATCCTCACTAAAACTCAAAGGGCGTCATAAGCTCGCTCCAAAGTTCTATGGGCCATATAGGATTCTTCAGAAGATTGGGTCTGTTGCTTATAAATTGGAACTTCCGCCTTCTTCCCGCATTCATCCAGTATTTCATGTCTCTTGTCTGAAGAAATTTCTTGGCACCAACATCAAAGGCCAAACTATTTTACCAGAACTGGATAATGAAGTTTCCATCTTTTTGGAGCCGGAGGCTGTCCTCAATAAGCGCACTCGTCAGCTTCGCTCTCGCTCTATCACAGAGGTCTTAATTCAATGGCACGGAATGCAGCTCGAGGATGCTACGTGGGAACCACTCCTTCAGATTCAGCGAACATTTCCACATCTAAAGCTTTGAGGACAAAGCTTTTTCTAAGGGGGAGGGTATGTTAGGAACCCATGTCAATCCTTCTCTTTACCGTGTTAGTATATTGTTGTTGGATGCATATGCTTTGTAAGCCGCCTGTAGTATTTGTTGATCCATAGTTTATATTGGCCCATGGTTTTGACCCATAGTATTGGTGCTTATTTTTAGTATATAAGTGTGTGTTGAGGCCAAGGAAGGCACCGTGAAGTTATTTTCTATTGAGCTTGCTCAAAGGAGGTTGCCCCCTCGAAGTGGCCTGCGATTAATATAAAAGTGATTTTGAGTTCTGCTGCTATATCGTGTATTTTGATTAATTATTTGCTGTAGGGTCCTTGCAAGCAACTGTCAGCTTTGGACTTTTCATTGAAAGCTACAACTTCCAAATGGTGGGTCGCACATAAATAGTCTATCTCAGAATGGCCCCAATGCTGAATATGAATGGAAGTCCAATTTGGAGAGAAGGTGATGTACACTAGTCATAAATATACAATATTGACTAGTCCTATCGAGCACATTGAGTATCGTTGTGTGACTTGGGATGCATGCACGTGACAGGAATGAGTCCATCAATTTGTACACACATTAGAAATGATACGATGGAATTGGTATACATCGGTCTAGCTATGACGAGAAACAATAGAATGGAATATTTAGCTACCAATTTCACACATAAGTTTGAATTTTATTATGATCATCCATCGATTTATGTTTCTCTACAAATAATCAAGAGTAAGATATTTGAATATATTCGTGTATCAATGACAAATTTTAATCAAAGCAGTGCAACAATACAACACTTGATGGAATGCTGCAATGTAAAAGGCGAACCATATGATGATGATCCCCGTGACATAAAAATTCTTGATTTTGAAGGAATTTACGTGGTGGAAGGATCAGGTGTGTCGAGCAACAAATTTCTAAATCCATTAAAAATCAAGAAAGTAAATATTGGGTCACCAGAAAATCCAAAGTTTGCCAATATTGGATATTACTAGGATGATGAAACTATTGGAAAGATTACAAAATTGCTACATGAGTTTCAATATCTGTTCTCCACTAAGTTTTCTGAAATGAAGGGAATTATTGGAGATCTTGGCGAAATAAAGATCCCATTGAACCCAACACAAAACCTATTAAGCAACAACCGCACCGACTCAATCCGCGGTGCAAAGAAAAGGTCAAGACAGAGTTAGATTGAATATTGGACGCAAGTATCATAGAAAATGTTGAAGAATCATAGTGGATCATTTTGATGGTAGTGCAAGATAAGAATAATACTGGGGAAGTGCACATTTGCGTTGACCTAAAGAATTTTGTTGATGCTTGCTTGCACAACCCATTTCTGACATTGTTTATAGATGAAGTATTGGAAAGTGTCGGGGGTGAGGAAGTATATTCCTTTACTAATGGGTTCTCTGGTTACCATCAAATAAGAATTGGGAAGGAATATTGACGCAAGAATTGTTAGATTTTTATCATTCAAGCTAGCATTATGATATTAGGATCTTTAACTGAGAGAATAACATGCACAACAATAAACACAAGAGACAAGAGACACGAATAATTTTCCTCGGGGAAACAATAAAGGAGAAAACCCCGCAACTTCCTCAGAGATAGAATCAACACCAAAAGTAAAACCCGAAAACATAAAGATGATCTCCCGATAGCAGTGGTCTCTAGGCTTGTCCCAACAACTTCTCTCTCACTCATGCGCCCCAGTGAGTGAGTGTGTGATAAATAGAGAGGCTCACTCTCTATTTATATTCTTTCATTCACTTAATGTCCACTCCAACATGTCGACCTCACTTAACAATTACTTACTAGAGCTGACATCTCTAGGAGAGTCTAATAACCCTAGTTCTCCACAACTTGTGGGGACTTTTTCCCTCCGACCAACAAGGAGGGTTATCCTTAACACAACGGTGAGGACTATTGCCCCGACTTACAATAACTCACCTAGGGTCGATTTCTATAGGATAGTCTAATAACCCTAGGGCCCGCAACTGCGGGGACTTTAACCCTTGAACAATACGAGGGTTACCCACAATGACTTGACATGACTTGTTTACATTATTGAATCTCTCGATAGGAACATCGGGGCATGACATGACTCAAATACATTACAGACACTTCTCAGAATAAACATCGGTGTACAATACATAAGATATACAGATGAATACATTCTGAATTTACAAATACATCAACACCCCCTCTTAACTAGGAAGGTATTCTATCGACATAATTTGTTAGCATTGGTATTCTTCTCTTTATCAACTGGATCATCTCGACATCTTCATCTTCAAGTCATCTTCATCATCTTCATCTTCAAGTCATCTTCATCTTGGATCTGGATCATCACTAGATCTGGATCATCATCACTGGATCTGGATCATCACTCGATATGGATCATCATCACTGGATTTGGATCATCACTCGATCTGGATCATCACAGGGACATCATCACTAGATTTGGATTATCACTGTTGGATCATCATCACTGGTGCTATCTCACGATTCTTCTCATCACAGGAAGTTCTACAAAGCCAACCCTTTTTCATGATGGTTGTAGGCCTAGCCTCCATGTAGGTCTTCTTCAGCGCTTATATCTGACCCTAAGTCAGAATGGCCAGCACTCACATATGACCATGAGAGGAACACATCCAACACCATGTCAGAAAGGCACAGACTTACATTCACCAACATGATAGGACACAACTACTATCATCTATGAAAAGGCATGACACTCACATCCACCAGCATGGTAGGACACACCTACTACCATCTATGGAAAGGCACACCACTTACAATCACCGGCATGGTAGGACACACCTACTACCATCTATGAAAAGGCACGACACTCACATCCACCAGCATGATGGGACACAACTACTATCATCTGTGGAAAGGAACAACACTTACAATCACCATCATGATAGGACACAACTACTACAATCTGTGAAAAGGATCAGCACTCACATCCACCAACATGATAGGACACAACTACTATCATCTATGGAAATGCTTTTCACTCACATCCACTAGCATGATAGGACACAACTACTATCATCTGTGGACATGAACTGCACTTACATCTGATCATGTGGGAATCAATCCTACAGTCACATCAGAATGGCCCTCAGCCCTAGGATGAGGATTCATGGTAACTGACCAGGTAGCTCCATTATCCCAGAGAATGGAATTCAACACTTATATCTGATCACGTAGGAACCAATCCTACAGTCACATCAGAATGGCTCAGCACTCATATCTGACATGGAAGGAACCAATCCTCTCACAATGATAGAATGGCTCAGTTCTTACATCTGACCATGGAAGGAACCAATCCTCTCACTGTGTTAGAATGGATCTCAGCTCTAGACTGAGTATTCCTGGTAACTGACCAGGTGCCTCCATTCAGAGAATGGCATTCAACACTTATATTTGATCATGTAGGAACCAATCCTACAGTCACCTCAGAATGGCTCAAAACTTATATCTAACATGTGAGGAACCAATCCTCTCATCATGACAGAATGGCTCAGCCCTTACATCTGACCATGGAAGGAACCAATCCTCTCACCATGTCAGAATGGCTCACAAACTCATCACTTCCCCTTGGAAGGAACCTCTATCTGGAGAACACCAAGCTTCTCCCTGAAGTACTCAAACTTCACTCTAGCCAATGGCTTATTCAACACATCAGCTATATGTTCGTCCGTCGCAACATACTGGAGCTTCATTGTTCCTCTCTCGGCTGTACTCAGCACCACTTAGGACTACTTCCTGCTACACCAAGAGATCACACCTGATCTCATTACTGAAGCAACACCCCAAAGTGCTCTTCTTATCAATGGCACTGCCCAATCTGAATCCACAAAACCTTCCATGTTAATCTTCTAATTCATATCATACTTGAGCCCATACTCAACTGTACCCTTTGCAACCATTAGGTGAACATGTATCAACGTGTTCACAACAAAGAAAATATCTGGTCTTGTATCTGTCAGGTACATCAAGGAACAAATCATCTGACGATACATCGTGGCATCAACTGACTCTAATGAAGAAACACTCAATAGCTTCAGGTTCGATGCCATAGGTGTGGTCATGCAGTCCATCATCCTAAACCTCTTCAGGATCTCTACTACATACTTCCCTTGTCCACACCTCCATTCCTAGAACGTAGTGCATTATCGCCAAGTCCTTCATTTCGAAATTGGCAGCAAGTCTCCTTCTTGCAACTTTAATGAGTTCCTCTTTTCTATCAGGAACAAGTCATCGACATATAATAGGAGCATCACTGGTCTTTCACGTTCAACCTTGAAGCAAAGGTTGGAATCCGCTTTACTCTCAGTAAAGCCTAGAGTCATCAGTAATCTGTCCATCCTTTCAGAACATGTCAAACCTCAGGATCTTCTATAGTCACTCCCTCTGAAGTGGAGCATCATACTCCCTCTGTCTTTCGTACTCTATGCACTGAAAAATTCTGTACTGGAGTGACAAGTAGCTTCTTCTGCTACCAATATTCTATGTATCCATCTAGGGTCACTGGATACTAAGATCTTCTATCTTGAACCTTTTCAAAAGTTCTTCTCACACCCATCTGTGAGCTTGTCATCCTCTATCAACCTTGTAGCATAGGTTCAGATCTTCATCAAGCTCCTCATGTATGTGTTATCCCATGGGTGTCTTTTGAGCTTGTATGAGGCCTTCTTTCATTTGCACACATGATTCTTCCTGTCATGAGTATTTCTAGTGGCTGCAAATGTCTCTTCATAGTCCATGCCTCGTGCTACGAATCATGCCTTGTATCCCATGATGTTTCCATCTACTACATGATGGAACTACGAACTTCTCTTCATGTATCGATACTGCATCCTAGACATCATTCTTCTTGAACTGGTCTTCCCTTTATTCTTGGTTACTTCTTCATAGTTGGAAGGTTTTGCATCAATGATGTCGCTACATTCGTCATATTATTCTTCATCTTGAATTGTCGTCACTTGTTCTTCAGAACAAGTCTCATCCTTCTTTGCTTGTAGGCAATTATGTATGCGATATTTCCTACAAGTCAAATGCATTTGTATGGTTAGAAACATTTCATAAGGAATGTTCATAATGGAAAACTCTTATGCATAAATATATGATCATGCAACTATTTTATCCAATACAACATTCATCCATATCTCACTAAAATTTTTCTAGATGCCTTCCATCTCCACCAAGACAACATTGAGATTGTGCACTAATCCAATATGTCAGCAAAGAGGTTTCATTCTAGATAAGTAGAAATGGATAGTTCTATAGCACCATGAGCTACTTATCCATCACATGCATATTAGTAGTATACTGTCATTAATGCAATAATTCTATCATGCATAATAAATCAACTGAATATAAACAAATGCATAACAAAACAATATCATGAAATGACAATTGAATACTTATCTTTATTTGTTTCGTGGGTAGACTCCTTCTTGAGCCTTCAGCTTCATCATCTTCTTCATTCATAATAGCATCGTTTCTTATCCAAATGCTAAGATGGATAAGAGGTTCTTCAAGAGTTGAGTTCTTCATATTCCTCATCGCTTGAGGGATCTTCTTTGGATGGTGAGATCTTGATCTTCCCATCTTCTTTTTTCTTATTATGAGTCGAACTTATTCTTGTGTGTGCTCTTTATTGTAAAGGAAAGTTTCCTATGGATAGGGTTTAAGAGGCCATCAACGTACTGGGGTTGAAAGGTGGATGCAAATGGTTCTGCAAGTAAATACAAGCAAGATCAGAGATTAGAATGGTTCATACCTTCTCCAAATGAAGGTTGATCCAAGCAACCCTTTAATCTTCCTCTTGCTCCTCTTTCTCCAAGATACTTGCAAAATGAAGTATACCTTCCTCAAACCAATATGACCACATATAAAGCAATGATAATCAAATAAACATGAAATAACAATCTGATTAACATCATAATATGATCATAAACATAGATTCAATCACACATTGAACAATTATTTGGGAAGAATAAGGACATCACATCTTTATTAATCTTGAAAACAAGTACAATTATACCTTCTCTTCAAGTTCGGCACCTCACAAAACCTTGATCTAGTTCTGCTGCTTCTCTTCTCCAAGGAACTCAGCCTCCAAGATCTGCAACACAAGGAGAAAGCTTCTAGGGCAAAGGTGTGGTCAAAGAGAGTCCCAATTCCTCCAGCATAATGATGCAAAGATTAAAGTCCCTTCTCATGGACCTCCCTACCTCTATTTATATGCTTAATGAAGAGTTAGGTTCAAAGACAAAGTAGTTACAACTGAAGGAGTCAGTTGCATAACTACCAAAACTACCCGAATTTCAAAATACGTATTTTTTTGACATTTTCAGGAGGTGTACGCGGGTTGTAGAGACAACATTCATGTACACGAGGAGGTATATGTGGGTTGCAATGCAGAAAGTCACGTATTTAAGGCATACACGATTTTTATATAGAGCAAGTTGCGTACATAGGCGGGTTTCCTTAAGGAAACTCCCGTACACATCAAAAAACTCATTTTTAGAGTATTTATGGACATTTTCAGACTTTGGTGTCTTCTAGGAAGTTTTAGCTAACATAGATACCTTTCCAAGAGTGTAGAGATGAGTTCAAATGGAGTTACAAAACTCCAAATATGTATCCTCCAAGTTAGGTGTTTTTTTAGTGACTTTGAGTAACTTTCTTGAAGTGTCGTCATGGAAGTGTCGACATGCGACGAAAACATGGGAAAGTGGTCACAGGCAAAGATGTGTCATTTTCAGCTATAACACTCTTCCCAGAGTCTGCTGAAAGTAATCACTTCCTTCTGGCACACATTCCTTGCATGAATGAATCCCATGATCCTGGGAGTCCATTCAAGGTGGCTATCACCACTTTTGCATTCTCCACTTCTTCTTCTACTGCTACAAGTTGTTCTTTTATTTCAGAGACCCTTGTAAAGTATGAATGTATGGTCTCTGCATTCTAGATCTTCACATTCTTCAACTGTTTTCTCAAAGTCATATTCTAATTTATGTTCTTCCCTTCAAATAGATTGGTCAAAACATCTTCGGTGTCTTTAGGGAAGACACTTGTGGTACAAGGTGATCCATGATTGAATCAACAATGATCTTCTTGGCCTTGACCAAGTTCTTCTTATGTAAGGCTTTTAGCAGCATCTCCCTTTGGAACTGGAACCTCTCTACTCATGTAGGTGTCCAATTCATTTTATTCAGAGAGATCATATAATTCCATGCTTGGAAGTTGTCAACTTCACCAAGCTTATCATCAAGCTGATGTGATAGACCACTTTGAAATGAGAACCTCAAATGAAAATAACAAAGGATTAGATCTTACCGATTTGAGGTGTCCGTTGTGGTTCCGAAGCTGAATGATCCAGGGTTTGTCAGAGAAACCCTAATTTTCAAAACTTGGAATATTTCAAATATGATTGTCTAGAAAGATATACCTCTTCAAGGTGAGCTATCCAACGTACTCATTTTCTGAAAACAATGGAGGAAAACTCCTGGAACAGGAAGCCCTAGTTTTCAAATTTATTCTGCAGAAATGCCTGATACTGTTTCTATGATATCTCTAAAATTGCTGCTCCTATATGTTTAAACCTTTGCACTAGGGTAGCCTCACCTATCCCTGTTCCAACACCATAGGTTTAATCAGAATTGGTTTCACCAATTGCGACTTATGAGCGTTTTCCTAAGGTGACCTGTTTCAATACTGTTCAACATAGCGAAGTTGTACGGACTTCCACGTGTCACTATTTTATCTTCTAGGTCTGAAATTTGGACCAAAGAATATAAATTCCATGAAATTTCTGGAAAATCTTCAAAAATTTCATTTGGACCTTCGTAGCCCGAGATATAGCAATTCTCCCCAGGTGTCATGTTTGGGGATGAATCTTGGGAGAGGTTGGAACCCTAACTTAGAGGGATCATATCTCCTTGAATATAGTGAATCTGAGGCTGAAATTTGGATATAGTGTAAATCCAAATTTTATCTTTGGCCCATCAAAGTTTCAGCTTCTGAGCCTTCTCCAATCCTGAGATATAGTAAATTTACCAAAACTTATCATTTTTAGTATTTTAGGGTTTTTTCGGCCCGGGTCAAACTAAGGTTTGACTTTCCCAGAGTTATATTCAACCAAAAATATCGACCCAGGTCTCTAAACTTCGATTTTGATGAGGAGAGAAATCCTATGCCGGGCTCACTCAAAAATTTCTCTTCTGTAAGAAGCATTAATTTCCCACACCAAAAACTGAAAATGTCCGAAATCGAATCCCGCTTCGACAGAAAGATCCGCCCTTAAATGGGGAGTCAGGATAGCATAATTTTGCTGATGGATTGTGGAGAGAGACCCAAAAAGTAAGAATCCCTAGATTTTGCAGCTGCATAATGTCTTCTTCTCAGGTTAGCTCTGATACCATGTTAGATTTTTATCATTTAAGCTACCATTATGATCTTAGGATCTTTAACTAAGAGAATAACATGCACATCAATAAACACAAGAGACAAGAGACATAAATAACTTTCCTCGGTGAAACCATAAAGGAGAAAACCCCGCAACTTCCTCAGAGATAGAATCAGCACCAAAAGTAAAACCCAAAAATATAAATATGATCTCCCGACAGCAGTAGTCTCTCTCTTGTCCCAACAACTTCTCTCTCACTCATGCGCCCTAGTGAGTGAGTGTGTGTGTGTGATAAATAGAGAGGCTCACTCTCTATTTATATTCTTTAGTTCACTTAATGTCAACTCCAACATGTTAGCCTCACTTAACAATTACTTACTACAGCCGACATCTCTAGGAGAGTCCAATAACCCTAGTGCCCCACAACTTGTGGGGACTTTGCCCCTCTGACCAACAAGGAGGGTTATCCTTAACACAACGGTGGGGACTATTTCCCCAACTTACAATAACTCACATAGGGTCTACTTCTCTAGGATAGTATAATAACCCTAGGGCCCCGCAACTACGAGGACTTTAACCCTTGAACAATAGGAGGGTTACCCACAATGACTTGACATGACTTGTTTACATTATTGAATATCCTGATAGGAACATCGGGGCATGACATGACTCAAATACATTATAGACACTTCACGGAATAAACATCAGGGTACAATACATAAGATATGCGGATGAATACATTCCAAAGTTACAAATACATCAACAAGACCACATTTGTGTCTAAGTGAATATGTTTCCAGTATATAGTGATGCCATTTGGACTCAAGAATTCCCTTACTATATTTTCTAGGATAGTCATGGCCATTTTCAAAGACTTTATTCACAAGTTTATTGAAGTCTATTTGATGACTTGATGGTATTTGGCCTCATAAAAGATCATATTGAGAACCTCATAATGATTTTGGAACGATGTCGACAGTATCATATTTCTTTGAACCTAAAGAAGTGTATTTTATTTTTCCCTTTTGGAATTATGTTGGGTCATGTCATTTGTCGCGATGGAATCTTGGTTGATCCTGCTAAAATTGTGATCATTGTCAACTTACCACCACCCGTGACAGTAAAGCAGCTAAGAATGACTTTGGGACATACATGGTACTATCGAAAATTTATCATAGGATATGCAGAGGTCACTTCTCCTATGGAGAAATTATTGAAAAAGGGTGTTAATTTTCATTGGAATGAACAATGCTAAGAGAGCCTGGATGTCTTGAAGAATAAGATGGTTACAACACCCATACTAGTTTTTCCAGGATGGAAGAAAGTGTTTCATGTACATGTTGATGCGTCAACTTTCACACTCGGTATATAATTGCACAACCTGGAAAAGGTTCTATTAACCATCCTATTTCCTTTGCTAGAATAAAATTATAAACACCAGAGAAGAATTACACCATGACTGAAAGAGAAGGCTTAGTTATGGTCTATGTGCTTCAAAAATTTTGACACTATTTGTTGGGTGGACACTTCAAAATGTACACAGATCATTCTACATTGAAATACCTGGTCAATAAGCCATTGTCGGGAGGAATATATGGCGATGGCTTCTCCTCTTCGAGGAATTTTATTTTGAGATCATTGTTAAACTGGGACGACTAAATTTAGGAAAAAACCATCTGTCGAGGCTTGAAAATGGAGAATAACCTAGTAATATTGACGATAGCATTCCAGATGCACAATTATTTGCGGCCAAGATGTTTGATGACCATTACAGAAATATTATACAATTCTTGAGTGTGAGAGATTCACTACAGTGTAGAATAAACAACTAGTGGTGAGAGTTGTAGATTTCTAGTTGATAGATGGGCAGTCATAAAAAATGGGACCCGATTCAATTCTTCGTCATTGCGTATTGGAGCATGAATGACCAATGATATTGAATGAAGCGCATGTAGGTGTTGCAGGAGTCCATTATGCAAGAAAATATACATTACGAAAGATATTACAAATAG
The DNA here is from genome assembly GCA_001517045.1 of Pseudotsuga menziesii. NCBI lineage: Eukaryota > Viridiplantae > Streptophyta > Pinopsida > Pinales > Pinaceae > Pseudotsuga > Pseudotsuga menziesii. The sequence goes on along the minus strand of LPNX010665012.1, from coordinate 108,374 downwards.
TATTGTAGTGGCCTACTTTGCACGTGGATGCTCAATATTATTGTCATGACTGTGATATGTGTCAAAGAACTGGAAAGTCATCGCGACAAGATGAAATGCGGCTAGTACCTCAGATAAATTTACATGAATTCAACAAATGGGATGTTTATTTTTTCAGACCTATTAATCCACTTGGGAAAAGAATAGGCACACGATACATTATCATTGCAACAGATTAATTGACTAGATGGGTTTAAGCAACACCAATCAAAGATTGTACTACTACAATTGCTGGCAATTTTTTGTTTGACAATGTAGTGACCTGATTTGGATGCCTGAATATTTTGATAAGTGATCAAGGGACATACTTTTTGAATTAGTTTATCGACAGATTAATTGAATAATTCCATATTCAATACTGAAAGATGACGATGTATAATATTCCACAAGCGAATGGCATTGTCGAGTCCTTTAGTAAGATTATGGAGAACACATTGACCAAAATATGCAATGTTCAAAGAGATGATTGGGATTATGAAATATCTATAATATTATGGGCATATCACACCACCTGTAAAAATTTGATAGGCAAAACTTTATTTCGACTAGTTTATGGACAATAGGATGTCATGTTGATGGAGTATATTGTAACCAGTCTAAGGATAGTTCTAATTACTGAAATGACTGATGTTAGCGATGTTGAAGAAAGATTGTTGCAGTTGGTCTAGTTATAATAAGAATGATTCATCATAGGCTATCATCAGAATGTCGAGAAGGTGCGACAAAACTCTTGGCACAACTGACATATCAAGAATAAGCAATTTCACATTGGATATCTTGTTCTTCTATATGGTAGTAAGTTTTTGAAGCATCCTGGAAATATTAGAACACACTAGCTAGGACCATATATTATTATTCAGATCATTGAACGAGGAGTAGTGTAGTTGGAAAAGTTATATAGAATGCATTTTAAGGTATTGGTGAATGGAATTCAGCTAAAACCTTACCAGGATAGTCGCAGTTTGGTCGATTGAGAATTCCAAAAAAAAAGAGAAAAGAGAAAATAGAAAAAAAAGACAAAAAGTCACAAATTTATGAGTGTTATTTCTAAGTGTTAATTCTACAAAAAACATGAGTGTTTTTAGTTACAAGTGTTTTGGTCGCAGACTGTCTATCTATCACAACGGAAAAATTATGTTGTAGGCCATATGCATGTTGCCGGAAGAGAATTGTTGTTGCACAATGAACTTTGGTCACAAGTGACAATTAGATAACACTTAATATGAAGACGTGAGAGATTTTGGTGGCATTCTTTTTGGTCACTTCTTCCATTAATCCACAATAACTACCATTGACCTGACAAGAGAAGTGATGGTTTGATTAGTGGTTTCTTGGTAATGATTAGAAATATTGCTCCGTGTGACAGAAATCCCTGCCACCTTTTCATTTATTACCCAATTGTGTGAATGAACGACCTATTGAATGGGTACACATATATCATCATCACACTGAAGTTTCATACATTCTATTGAATCCGATTGAGAGCATTGAATTGTTGTTTGCAATTGTTAGAGTCGAATCCATTGTTTTATAGAGTATGGTCATTTCTATTTCCAACACAAGCACCGTTCAAGAATCAGGTCTTGAGATTCTATCATCGACGCCAATCATGGAAGAGCACATAGAGGCTATTTCACATCCAGATCCAAGAATTGAATTTAATTTGAGACCAGGCCCATCTGGTACATCGAAGAGGAAACGTTCTTCAAGTCGGAAACTGCGCACAATAATGCCTCCACTAGATGATGAAGCAACAAGATCTGTATCCATACTGTTGGATTATGTTCCACTAATTCCAACAGACGTGCCTATGGTTAGATTGCGTAAAAATTCAAATTACTCACTGGTAACTCTTGTTGTACCGAAAGGAGTTTGGGTAATGAAAAAATATTATTATGAATCTACAAAAGATGGGTTTTGTCGATCACGACCTACGAAAAATTCCAGAGCTGGAAATGTACATATACATGACTAATATCCAAGAAACAAAGGATTTCCCTATCCATATGGTTCCATTGGAATGGGAAAGAGGAATAGATAAGTCTGGACTACTATCATTGATGCACATGCTAGATTTTGGTCTCACATCGGAAGTAAATGTTTGTATCAAGCAGTTGCTCGTATCTTTCCATGGTGTCTGCCTATGGCTCAACCATAATATTTCAGTGTATGTCGAGATGATTGAATATATTATAGGACTACCTCTTGCGAGATTAGACCCAACAACATTCTTTGCAAGAAAAGGCACATATACGACATTAACAAACAAAATGAAGGATAATTATAACCTGATAAGGGACACACGAGGATTTGTTATTGCCTCCATCAATGATAATGTTGTTCAGTTCATGGCTAAAGTCTTATCTAGAAAGATGCTTATAAAGATACAACTGAACCAGTGTATTACAAGGACAAATATTGTTGCGGAAAAGTAGCGTGCATCGGGTGTCCAACTCAACTGGTTGACCTATATGCTTAATGAAATCTTGGAAGATGCTAAAGAAGTACAAGAGAAATGTATCACATTTCATTATTCTTGGTTACTTATTTTAATTTCTTTTATCACATGGGCGAAACTGCCAAACTACCAAGGGGTAGATGTGTTGGTTCCATACCGAGGAGATTAATACCAAAATATCTTGTTCGACAAAGATAAACCTGAGAAGTAGAAGGACAATAATATAGATTTATTTTTACAAGGAGAGGCACTTCAATATCATATAAGGAAGCAGGCCAGAATCACCAAGGAAACCTTCAACCTATTTTGAATTGTCATAATATTTATGGTTGGGGCCCATCAGATCTTTTTGCAGCCTCTACAGGATCCACAATAGCAATGTCTTGTGACACAGTTTCAACTATCTACTATTGAAATTGATGCCATTTTTCATGATTGGTCTATCGAATGATAAGTTACTATCAAAGATGATCAAGTATATGTAGAAGAAGAGTCTTAATAGGATAATCCATTGAAAAAGAAGGATGGAGATCGAGGGGGGGATCCACCAGTTGAGGAAACCCCAAGAATCTCTCACATTACCGATGAATCCATCATAGCACTAACAGATCCATAGTTGGTGGATAAGGGAAAGAGTTCAAAAAAGCCGAGAAAAAGTTGAAAAAAGAGGAAGGTCAACCTCTCATATTGATGTTTTGGGCTCACTAGTGATGATTAGAACCTTTTGCAAGAAACAATCGAATAAGTCACCAAGGAAAAATTTCAAAAAATGGATGACTGACATACAGAATTAACAAGCAGCATTGTATATTTATTGCAGACACTTTGTAAAGCAGTGAAAGAAGTTTGAGTGGCAGTCGACCAAATGCCATACTCGCTGGTCCATCTAAAGATAAACCTATCAAGGGATCGTCGACACCAACTCCACCTATAAAGATTCAAGTATTGGGTCAATAAAATCGACATAGGCACACCAGAACTGAATACCATGGTCAAGGACCTTGGTCATGCCACTATGTATTTTTCTATGATGCTGATGTATTAAGTGCATGCCTTTTTTAGAGATAACTGAATATATTAAAATAGAAATACAACATGTCGACTGATAATTAAGAGTCAGTTGATAATTGGATCAAGAATTGTAAAAGCATAAAAGCTTATAAAAGAATGAACCCAAGATGTGTGGGAATTAGTCATTAAGTTTGGTCATTAGTGTGGGTTGGAGATTAGATGAAGGAAAGAAGATGATTGATCCAGGATGTGTGTGGGTCGACCATTAAGAGAGAGAGAGAGACCAAAACCAGAGAGCATGAGATGAGAGAATAATGCATGCATTATAAATAAGATATAAAACAAGAGTCCACAAGATGAATGCGCATACCAAAGGTGCCAAACTAATTCTCATTCCAAATGAAGAGCACCTTTGTGGTTTTTCCCGGATGGGTTTCCACGTTATATCTTGTCTCTGTGTGTTTAATGTGTGTTTTTTTGTTGAATGCATGTTTAATGTGTGTTTTTTGTTGAATTCATAATTGATATAGATGATATTATCTAAATATGTCACACATAATTAATGGTGAATGAACTTATATATGTGTCACATCTATACTGAGTAAATATCCGGTAATGCTTTATGTTATATGCAGTTATCTATGTTGACGAAATGGTAGATAGTTATCTTGAATGAATGAATAGAAACAGATGTATAGTTCCCAACTTCATTTGAGTAATTTAATAATATTGTAAGAGTGAAATCCTATACATAACTACAGAAACCTGGTTCTAGTAGTCCCCATAAGATATCTACATTGAGACTTCTTCTGCATCGCATGTGTTGACCGCATAGTCTTGCTCTATCGGGTCGATAAATTGGTTCTTGTTGATAACTAAGGCTATTAACATGGGTCAACATAAAGATAGGCCAACATCATTATTTTAGTAACTATGGTATGTTGAGGCATGTATGTAGTTGTGTTTTGTTGAGCTATACCATGCTAACTGTAGAAATAGTTAAACACATTACCACATAATTCTCCTTCATTGTTAGTTCTCAACACCTTTATTTTTTTTCTAGTATGATTTTCTATGAGAGATTTAAACTCTTGAAATTTATTGAAAACCTAATATTTATTCCATAGAAAATACAACCATGTCATTATAGAGAAATTATCTATGAAAGAGACATAATATTATGATCCTCCTAGTGATGTGACCAGTACTAGTCAAACACATCACTATGTATTAACTCTAGTATATCCTTAGCCCTAGTGACCCCATATGAGAAACTTACATGACTCTATTTACCAAAAATGCAATGTTCACAGAAATCTACTTCTTCAGAACAATTAGGGAGACCATTAACTATACCTTTATTGTGCATAACATGAAGTCCTTTCTCGCCAATGTGTCCCATCCGCTAATGCCACAACATGGTCAAGTTGACTAACCAAGAGGATATATCACTAGATTCAGGAAATACTGTAGTCACACATCATTGGTGTTTGTTCTTCCCAATAACTTGTACAATTTTCTAGTCTAGATTCCTCTTATAAGTACCATTACTCCTCACACCATCTTGTATGTATATTTCTCAAATACGGACTGCACACCTGCATTCCCCATCTTACTAACATAATTCAAGTTTCAAGATAAACTTGGGATATGTAGTACAACTAGAAGAGTTCCTCTCCTTCCATATTTCAATGACAACCAAACTTTACCTCATCCCACAATCCTAGTGGATGAATAGTCTCCTGGTATAATTTAATTGTCCTTAAACTTCTCATATTCACAAAACCATTCTCTATGTGGTGTCATATGAAATAATGTACCAAACTCATTCAACCAAGAATCATGATCTGCCTATGTAATCATCGAGGCCAAATACACATCTCCTTTTCTTCAGTTGAAGAATTACTTCCAGTCGACTGTGCTAACTCAAATATTTTTCTCTTATCAACTTCCCTCGACTTATAGTCTCACTTTTAATGTCAGACTTTTCCACAATGCTAGCATTTTCTCATTGTCAAACCAAGGGATTTATATTTGGTCTTATATATGCCCCTCGAATTTGATATTCTATTGGAGGATTTTCATTTTCCTCTATCGACCTGTCGACCTCTCACCATCAAGGAATTGTGGGTTGATTCTTCCATTCTATTTCATCTCATCTCCTATGACAATAGAGATGCAACCATATAATCAATTTTTAATGTTGTATTTTCACTTCCAATAGCCATGACCAGGTTATGCCAAGAGTCTAGAAAAGAACATAACAATTTGATACATTTATCTTCCTTTGTGATTTTAATACCCACATACAACAACTAGCTAATCAAAATGTTGAACGAATTGAGGTGTTCTGTAACCAAGTATCCCTCACTCATCCTCAAAAGATATAACTTCTTCCTAAGAACAACTTATTAACCAATTATTTTGACTAGCACAAGTTCCCCAAATTTTCCCACAACTTCTTTATAGTGTCTTCTTCCAAGACATTCAATAATACAAATTCTACTAAATAAATTTAGATAGCAATCGTTGCTTTCTTGTCATTTTTTTTCCAATATTCCTTTGACATACCAATTGGAGTGGTTCCAAGGTCCACAACAGCCTATTGTTCTCGATCCACAAGGAGATCCTCTATTTTAACCTTCCAAAGATAACAATTATTCCAATTAAAATTTTCAATTTCTCTCCTAGAACTATGGACCATTTGCAACAATAAGCCAGTCATTCTAGAAATCCCACTAAAACTAGGTACTAAATGGATCTGGGACCAAGACAAACTATTATAAAAAAATGTATTCTTGAAACTGAATAAAGCTCAGAAACCAACTGTTGGGTTCTAATACCTTTAACAATGAGCATGCATGATGATTCTTATAGTTAAACATATAATATGATTACCAATGGAACACAACATAGTCACACATAATACACAAAAATTATTTTGAAAATCCCTCTACCAGGGAAAACCAGGAAACTAATGAGATTCAACACTCATATATTAACAACACTATGAAACCAATGTTTATAACAATTATTTACAATATTGCAACAACTCAAACATGAAATCACTACACCTGTATAGTACCAACATAGTCCAATCGGTACACTACAATACTTCTCACCCTCTTGTGTCTCATATATCATCCTTCTATCTTACATGATATTTATATACGCTTAACATACACTAGCTCATGCCACACAATTTAGTTATGGCTAACTACTCATTTATGGTGGTCCATAACTTCTTGACTGAATTTAGTAATTTTGGTATAGTTGACCTCGCTGAATCAAATATATTCAACCACCTATTTAGCTTCTCATCATCCAAGTGTTTGTCGAATATATGTATGTTTTGTGCTTGTCGACTTCCTCATTGACTAGTTGTGATTGACGACCAATTGACAATAATAGTCATCCCATCGACCATACTTCTATTATAGTCAACTATTGACTTTAACCATTGATATACATGCAAATAATATAACACACCCAATAGAGAGGGAGAGAGAGACAGAGAGTTAGTTCAATTGCTCATGATTCAGACATGAGATCTCTCCCATGATCTATGGAAGTTTCAATTTCTTCAATTCCCTCGAGTCAAGCTATTTGGAACTTAGGAACCATTGGTTTAAGTTGGGTACCATCGGTTTAAATTGGGTACCATCCTTAAAATGAGGATAAGTTCCTATTGGTGAGTTAGTATTTTGTGACAACATGTTATTCAAACTTATATTATGAGACTCCAAATGTTTGCAAAATAATAAATGGAAAATAAGTGAAGCATTACTACAATCTATTTTCTTGTGCATTATAAAAACATTATGTCAAAAGAAAATAGTTAACATCAAAACAATTGCAGTCGCCTAACAAGACCATTTGGTTCATTTTCTAAAAAAAAAAGAAAAATCATATTTATGGTCCATATATATTAGGAATCTACATACATAGCTCTACAATATAGTGTGTGAAATTTCATTCGCGATGAATATGTGGACCATATTTAAAAGTTTTGTTGAAAATGGAGATGATAAAAAGGAGTTGGAAAATTGAGAATGCTTTTGTTTATGTATCTTGAACAACCAAGTTCATCAATTTAACTCTAAAACCAAAGAAATAAACTCATCCAACATGCAGGGAAAATAGACACTAAAATTTCCTAATTCTTTTTTTTTTAAATTCAAGGAACACATACACATAATTAACACATATACAATATTACTACGTAAAATAAAACCATGTAAAAATCCCTCACCTTGAAATGTTTCAAATTGAAATCGCTAGCACTAAAATGTTCATTTAAGGAGGACTATTTTTTTTTTTGGAGCATAGTCAAAGCCCCTATACCTATCGCCTTTGTGAAATTATTTTTAATGGTGCTTGGAATACCACTTAGAGGTGAAAGACCTAACAAAGAGGGAATGTGTTGTTGTTGTAGGAATTGTTCACAACACTTGAGGCCTATAAGGTTTATTTTCTTATGCAAGACCCTTTTTACCTTTCTTACCACGGTCTATGCCCCTAGGCTCATCATTATTCCTCAAAATCAATTAATGACAACCATATCCCACTTAAAAGCCAAATATTCCACAGAAAGGTCCTATATGGTGTTTAATACATCTATCATGATGCCTGAGCTTGAGATGTTTTTTCAAATTCCCAAGGCCCTTACTATTTTTCGTTGAACATTATAAAAACCCAAAGACGCATTGTTTGAAACACTTGAGGCCTATAAGGTTCATTTTCTTATGCATGTCCCTTTTTCCCTTTTTGATCATGATCTATGACCCTAGACCCATCATTATTCCCCAAAACCAATTAATATCCCACTTAAAATCCAAATATTCCATGGAAAGGTATTATATGTTATTTTAATGCATCTATCATGATTCTTGAGCTTGAGAAGTTTTGTCAAATTCCCAAGGCCCTTGATATCTTTCGATGACCATTATAAAACCTAAAGATCCATCAATCTTATAAAAAATCACATCATCCCTTGGTAAACCTGCATAGTTGAAATATCCCAAGAAAGGGAATGTGTTTGGGATTGTAGTTGTTTTTCATGGTGATTGATCCTAAGAAGCATCATTTAGGAATCAAGGCCCTTTTTGTCTTCCCCTAACCTTGGTTAGAACTTGAGACCCATTATTGGTTCACAACTAACCTAGTCATGGAAACCATAGCATACTTAGAGGCAATTGAAAATCAATAAAGGTCATATGTGGTAGTTCAAATATTTGTTCATGATTCTTAAGCCTAACAAGAATGGTTTGGATTAGAGGTTATTTTTTTCCTCCCTCGACTATTGTCAATGAATTTAAACCCATCCATGATGCACGTATTCAATTTGGATGCCAAATATTCCATAGAGAGGTCTTGTGTCATGGTTTCTAGGTGTTTTTATTGGTGGTTGAGCTCAAGAAAGTTCAATTGGGGCTTAAGGCCACAACCCCCCCCCCCCCCCCCCCCCCCCCCCCGCCCACAACCATATTTATATGAATTGATGTATATTTCTAGTCCACAAATGCTATACATGGCACCTATATCCCACTCAAAGGTGAAAGACCCCATAGAAATTTCTTATGTGTTGGTTTGAAGACTTGTTCAACGTTATTAAGATCAAGAATACTCAATAATATATTAAAGAATTATTTTTCATTATTTGATGATGGTCAAGGTCCCATGACCAATCCATGTGGCCCAATTTGAGGATACATTCATGGATCTTAAGCCTAAGCATCTATGTTTAGGGTGAGATTGTTTTTACTCTCCATGTTCCCTTCCTAAATGATGGTCAAGGGACTAAATTTATTGTTTACTTACCACGACCATGGTCAAGGCCTTGAGACTCATATGTGGCACATAAAACATATTAATTACACCCACATCCAACTCTTAGGTCTAATATACCCTAATGAAGGATTTTGTTATGATTTCAATGCATTTTTCATGGTGCTTGAGCTAAAAAGAATTAGTTAGATATTAAGGGTCTCATCCCCCCTTAACCATGTTTATATGTCAAGCTCTATTACTATTCCAATGAGCCTACTAATGGTATCCATATCCTATTCGTCCATATCCATATCCTACTCATTTTTTGGTTCATGGAATCATTCAAGGATCTTAATTTTGGGAAGATTCAATGGTATCTTAAGTTCATTTTTTCCATCCTCATGCATGCTCAAGGCCTTGCAACCTATTACGCCTTATAGTGTCCAAAGTGTTCCTTCTAAATGTAACAGATTGAGGGGTTTATTTTTTCTTTGTAAAGGCCAATTTTGGGTCTATATTGTGTATACTGTCGGATTTTGGGTCTAAATACTCTTGATCAAATCATGGAATGTTCCATTGGTTTCCACCTCCAGGAGGTGTTGGCCATGTGGCTTTGTTGACTACCCTTTGGGTGTGTGTATGGTGTCCTTGAAGAAAATCATTGGGACACATGGCCAAACTCATTTTTTTATTTGTAGAGGTGATTATGTGTATAAGGTTTATTATCATTCTTGTCTTAGAATACCTCATGTATCCCACTAGGACCTATTGTTTTGATGCAAAATCCCTCCTCTTGGTCTCTAAATCCACGACATAATTCCTTAAAGAATAAGCCGACATCGTTAAAAAGGATGATGTTGAGGAAAAAAAATATACTAGGGTTAGTTGGGGAATGATACCCTCATTTTGGCTCACCTTAAACTTGGTGGAGCCTAAATGCAATTTTTAATTCTTATTTTATGTCATTGTGTGGTTTAGTCCCCAGTTTGTGGATGCACTAACCTTATACTTATAATTTGTCATTAACTTTGTAGGCTTGAATTTGTAGAAGGTTGACAGTTGTCTCTTGTAAATAAGGAATCCTCGCCTCATTTGTAAGCCATGGATAAGGGTTAAAACATGCTATATTTTCTTTTTATATTTCTATGTTACAGATATTGAGCTAGTGTGCACCTCTCCCTTAGATGTAATTTTTCTTGCTTGAAGGATGAAGGAAATTATTTATAGGGTTTGATTGTCACAAGCTAAGTTGATGCTAGAATGGTTGTACTAGTTCTTTCTCAAGAGGAACCTAAGGTGTGACCTTTCTTTCTCTTTGGTTAATATTTAGTCATAGATATTTCCTAACCTGTTGAAATATTGTAACTTAGAAGAATATTCTATTGTATTTAATTATTGTAATTTATTTGGAGATGTTTCATTCCTCCGTAGGGATTTTATTATTGTATTTAGTCATCATAGAGTCATGAGGTAAAACCTCCCTTGTAATTTGGCTCGATAGAATGCTCCAGAAATTAATATTATATTGTTTTGAGTATTCCTAGGTAAGTCATCCCAGTTAACTTTGTTGGGGCCGACCTAGTTAGTGAAAAAGTCAAGTGGAAGATAAAGTATAAATAGGAGTGATGTGCTCCTCATTTGGACACACACTCACTTGTGTCATTTGCATAGAGGAGAGAGAGAGAGAGAGAGAGAGAGAGAGAGAGAGAGAGAGAGAGAGAGAGAGAGAGAGAGAGAGAGATGGAAGGAGAAGGAGCACTTGTTTGGGGTTTTGTATTTGTACATTTGATCATCTATATTCAGATATTTTTGTTGGGTTTTCTTCCCCTAGAAGGTTTCCCAGGATAAATCCATGTATATCTTGTGATTTTGTTTCTTTCAGTGATCCTGTATATGTTATTGTTATGAAATTGAATTGAATACTAATTTTATCTATATTATCATATTGAATCTTAACATGGTATCAGATCTATCCTGAATAAGACAGCTTTCACAAGGTGAAACTCTCTCTCTTCTCCCTCTGACAAGAAATTAGGGTTTCTGTCAAAGTTGGAAATTTTGAAATATGATTACATAGAAATTTGTGCCTCCCTAGGGCACATATATTGAGACCTAGATCAAAAAATTTTAGTGGGTATATCTTCGGGAAATTCAAACCCTAGTTTTACTTTGGACCATAAAACTACAAAAACTGCAGATCAGAATTTCACAAGTCAATTTTGAGAGGTGAAAATTTGGAATCTCTAGAAACCAAGTGTACCATTAAATTCTTCTCAATCAAGCACATATATTGGTAAGGTTAGTTTTGCATTTTGATAAATTTCATTTTTTAGTGACCTCCTAGATAAGATGGCCCCAAGCACTAAGCTTGAGGATAAGCTAGAAGGTATAGATAATTTTCGAGCATGAATTAAATATAAGACTGGCCTCATTCTTGAAGAGAATGATCTTTCGAAATACATCAAGGAATAAGTTGCAAAACCTGAAGAGGATGAAGCTAAGGAGAAGCACAAGAAGGACCTAATTAGGGAAATGAGGATCATTGTTGATTCTATCAAATACCACTGGATTCCTCAAGTGTCATCCAAGAATACCCCAAAGGAGATGTATGATGCCCTAACCAGAATGTATGAAGGAAGGAACAACGATAGAAATATGAATTTGAGAACTCGATTGAAGATTACTAAGATGTGCCAAGGAGAATCCATCCAAGACTACTTCACAAGGGTCTTCCAGTTCAAGGAGCAAATAGAAGCCATTGGAGACTCCCTTCATAAAGATGAGCTAGTTATGACTGCTCTCAATGGTCTCACTAGACCTTGGTATTCATTCATCTAGACTATGTGTTCCATAAACAAAAGCATGAAATTCAACATTGTATGGGAAGATTGCATCCAAGAGGAGGCTAGAGTAGCCAATAGAGAAGCTATACTTAAAGAAGATTAAGCCCTAACCACCCATACCAAGAGAGGAATAAGTCAATATAAATCCAAGAAGGAAATCCACAAGGACTCTCAACCTGCCAATAATTTTCAAAGGACAAGAGGAAACAATCCAAGAAGAAACTACTCCAACTTTCAATGTTTCAATTGTGACAAGCTAGGAAACATTTCCAGAAATTGTCCATTGAAGAATAGGAACAACAACAAAACACAACATGCACACCTAGAGGAATATGAAGATGAAGAAGAAAAGGAAGAAGGACCTCGAAAAAAAACAAGAAAAAGAAAAAGATGTAGAAGAGTATGTATTATTCTTTGCACTCTTTGGGTCTGTGACACCTGGAGAAGATACATGGCTTATTGATAGTGGTGCTTCAAAGAACATGACAGGACAAAATAAAACTCTGTCAAAACTTGAAGATAATAACTCTCCTCAGAAGGTATCATTAGGAGATGACTATCAATACCCTATCAAAGGAATTGGTGAAGCAAGCTACAACTTGATTTTGGAACCCCCATGAAGATGAAAGAAGTCTTATATGTACCAGGTTTGAAGAAGAACTTACTTTATATCTCACCATTAGATAAGAAAAAATATAGGGTTGCATTCATAGATGGCCAAGTACTTATGTTTCCCAAAGGAAAATCAATTGAATATACAATTGTCATTGGTTAAGAAGAAGGAGGATTATATAAATTCAAGAGACATTCAGGAACAACCCATGTTCGTTAGACCACTATCCCAAGTGAATTATGGCATAGGAGGCTTTCTCAGATTAACCACAAAGCACTACCCCATGTGATCAAGGTAGTGATTGGTTTACTATATTCGAAGATCGATAATGAAGACATTTGCAAAGGATGTACAAAATGAAAGAATATCAAGAATCCATTTCTGAAAAGTGATACAAATACTAAAGGTATGTTGGAATTAATCCATTCAGATGCATGTGGTCCTATTCCCTCCACATCTTTGAGTGGTTATGAATATTATGTTACATTTACTCATGACTATTCAAGAAAGACATGGATATATTTCTTGAAAGTAAAGGATGAAGTATTTCGAAAATTCAAGGAATTAAAAGGCTTGATAGGGAATCATTCAGAAAGAAGAATCGAGACACTCAGAATAAACAATGGTGGAGAATATACTTCAAAATATTTTAAAGTGTTTTGTAAAAAAGATGGAACATAGAGGGAAATAACTACTCCCTACAGTCGTCAACAGAATGGTGTTGCAGAAAGAAAGAATAGGAATATTATGGAAGCAATGAAGACAATGATACATTATCAATATCCTCCAATGTATCTATGGGTTGAAGCAGCAAGGAAAATAGTTTATGTAAAAAATAGATTATCCCATAGTGCCCTTGGATTCAAGACTCTAGAAGAAATGTTCACAAGAAAGAAGCCTGAAGTCATCCACCTCAATATATTTGGTTTCCAGTATATCTTTGCATAGCAAAAGAAAAGAGAACCAAGTTGGACCCTTTTGTAAAGAAGGGAATATTTGTTGGATATTATGAAGTCTCCAAAGCCTTTAGAATACACATTCCAGGATTCCATAACGTGGAGATTAGTAGAGATATAACATTTGATGAACAAAAATCTCTCAAGAGATCCAGAAAGTGCTAACATGAATAAGTATATGAATAATATGTAACTCCCAGAAATGTAGAAGTTGCACCCTCCCTCAAAGATGAAACATCAAAATACCATGGTATGTTAGAACATATGGAACCCCCCACTATGAATATCACGAAAGTGAAATCCTTCTTGGGCAAGAGAAATTATACAAGAAGCAAAGAAGTATGGAGCTCCAAAAGGCTCCACAAGAGTAAGGAAGAATCCAAAGCCATTTTCCAGTTATGTGGCTTTGATGTGTGATCTTGTAGATAAAGAACCTACTAGTTATGAAGAAGCTATATGGAAGAAAGAATGGGTAGAAGCAATGATGAAAGAATACCAGTCAATAATGAAGAATGATGTTTGCGATATAGTTCCCAAACCAAAAGGAAAAAGTGTGGTATCTTCCAAGTGGATCTACAAGCTAAAGCATGAAGCTGATGGAAGTATTGATTATGAAGAGGCATTTGCGCTAGTAGAAAGGTACACTTCCATTAGAACCATCACGACACTTCAATCCATGATGAAGTGGAGTTTACACCAGATGGATTTGAAGACAACTTTCATGAATGGTGTTATTGAGGAAGAAGTGCACATAGAACAACCACAAGGTTTTGAATTCAAGATATATAGATCCATGCATGCAAGTTAAAGAAGTCTCTGTATGGATTGAAGAAAGCTCCTAAATCTTGGTATGGAATGATAGATAGCATTTTTACGAACTTGGGATTTCCTAAAAGTAAAGTTGACTCTATCATTTACTTTAAGGTTATGGATGATGAACCTGTCATATTATTGTTGTATGTGGATGATTTATTCCTGATAGGAAATGCGAAACAAATTGTAGAGTGCAAGAATAATATCGCTAAATAATTTGAGATGAAAAACCTTGGATTGATGCACTATTTTCTAGGTCTAGAAGTATGGCAAAACCCAAAATGAATATTTCTCAACTAGGGAATGTATGATGTGGAAATCCTAAAAATATTTGATATGTTGGAATGTAAATCCATGGCCACACCTATGGATACCAACCTAAAACTGTTAGTTGATTAATCGTCAGAGTTAGTGGATGTGACTCAGTACAGACAGATTATTGGGTTGTTGATGTATCTGACTAATCCCAAGCCAGAGATATGATTTTTTGTGAACACCCTGAGTCAGTATCTAGTTTATCCTAGACGTGTTCACCTAGTAGCTACGAAGCATGTGATGAGGTACCTGAAAGGTACGATAGACTTTGGTCTATACTATGTTGGAGATATTGACTATAGATTGTATGGTTATACAGATGCATATTGGGTTGGAAGTGTCTCAGATAGGAAGAGCACTTTAGGTGGATGTTATTGTCTGGGATCCACCATGATATCTTGGTTTAGCAGGAAGCAACCCAGTATTTCTCTCATCACAGCTGAAGTAGATTATATAGCAACTTGTTCTACTAGTTTTGAATCCATATGGCTTCGAAAATTGATGTCAAGTATATTTGACCAGAAGTTGGATACCATGGTGATTCGATGTGACAACTAGAGTTGTATAAAGATGAAAGAGAACCCAGTTTTCCATGACAAGTCAAAGCACATAGAAATCCAGTATTTTTACATACGGGATACAATATAGAAGGGATCTATAAAGCTCCAGTATGTGAGCATTGATGAGCAAGTTGTTGATGTGTTGACTAAGAATTTTTCTCGAGTAAATTTTGAGTAGTTTCATGACAAGATTAGTGTGGTTCGAAAGGGGGAGTAGTGATGATGATGTTACAGTGGGATTGTATCATCCATGGACATTAGTCCTAAAGTGGTCCACAGATTGTTTTCGATGTGATGTGGTTATGATTGTATCATCCTTGGACATTAGTCCTAAAGTGATCCACAGACTTTTGTCTCTGTCATGTGGTTGGTATTGTATCATCCCTGGACATTAGTCCTAAAGTGATCCACACACTTTTGTATATGTGATGTTGTTTGGATTGTATCATCCTTGGACATTAGTCCTAAAGTGATCCACATACTTTTATCTCTATGATGTGGTTGGGATTGTATCATGACTCAAAATTATTCTTAAAGTGATCCTCAGACTTTTGTCTCAGTGATGTGGTTCAGATTGCATCACCCTTGGACTTATGTCCTAAAGTGAGAGGGATTGATAATCCCATAAATGGATCATGTGTGTTGCAGTTTATGTCACTACAGATGATGTTGTTGTTGATCAAAAGATCAAGTGTTGTTGTAGACGATCGAGTGATCGAGTGCTGTAGAAGATGAAGATAAAATATGAAGACTCAGTGTTGTAGAAGATGATTCTCCAATACTAAAGATATTGAATGTTCCAGTGACCATTCCAGTTGCTAATGTTGTTGAAGAAAACTTCCAATGATTTATTCACCTTGATGTTGTTGATGGTGCTCTCTCTCCTTGCTCCTACAAGTTGATGATGCTGCTATTAGTAGAATACCCTTCTCGTTAAGGGGGGTTGTTGAAATATTGTAACTTCAAAGAATATTCTATTGTATTTAAATCTGTAGGGATGTAATTATTGTTTTGGTCATCATAGAGTCACGAGGTAAAGCATTCCTTGTAATTCTGGTTGATAGAACCCTCCAAAAATTAATATTATAATGTTTTGAGTATTCCTAGGTAAGTCGGCCCAATTAAGTTTGTTGGGGCTGACCAAGTTCGTGAAAAATTCAAGTGGAAGATAAAGTATAAATAGGGGTGATGTGGTCCTCATTTGGACGCACACTCACTTTCGTAATTCTCATAGAGGAGAGAGAGATATATTTGCAAGGAGAAGGAGAACTTGTTTGGGGCTTTGTCTTTGTACTTTTGATCATCTATATTGAGGAAGTTTTGTTGGGTTTTCTTCTCGTAGAGGGTTTCCAATTTGTGTCTATCTTGTGATTGTGTTTCTTTCAGTGATCATGTATATGTTATTGTTGTGAAATTGAATTGAATACTAAGCTTATACATCTTAGCATATTGAATATTAACATAGCCTTGGTTTAATGTTTTTCTTGAAGTGGTTTGGATGAGTTGGGGTTTGTTTATTAATATTTGGTAAACTAGTTTGAGAAGGCCATCCTACAAAGGAGCTCCATTGTTTAAATTGGGCCTTGGAATTCTATATTTTCCCTAATTAGGTTTTTTCTACCTTGCCTTTGAGGTTGCTAGCTCATCCCTAATTGCAAGTATTGAACTCCATCTTAAAAGGGATGTTATCCTTGATCTCTCACATCCCTAGGGATTGAGACAAGAATATAATACCCTATCTTTCAACCTTATTTTATCAATTTTACATGTTTTTAGTTTATGGAAAAAAACATCAAAATAGTATACTACTGGAACACCATAAAAATCTAAATAAATTCATAATTCCAAAAATACATGTGATCTGGTATTTTTGGTCCACCCTAAAATCTTACCCTAGGGTTTTATCCAACATATTTTTTGTGGCTCAACTACATTCTTGTTTTCTTTGGTGATATTTGTTTTGATTTAACTTGGCAGGTCTCTCCTGGTGACTCCAACTAAAGAAAATCAAAAGTGGTACTCTACAAGGGCTCATCCAAGTTGTGGCATACCAAACTAATATTTTCCTATTTATTTGTATATTGTAGATGGATAATAGGCTTATTCCTTAATCAAATAGGAAAGCAAACCCCGACATTTGCATGCATGCAGTTGCATACAAATATGTGCCCTAGAAAAATATTGAGATGTTATAAAATATGAGAAATCAATGCATGTACATACCAGTATATAGATCAGTTAATGGTGAAGAGATTGGTCCCAACATGCAAGTATTCTACTAGAGGAATAAGGAGATACACCAAATCGTCCTCCACAGGTGAATGCGTCCTCCTCTCAAACATTATAAGCTCCAGAATAATAAATAAGTTGCTACTGGAAGCCCAGATGATGTGCACTAGGGTTATAATACCCCTCTGATGATGATGGAAACATCATGCAGAAGAAATAGAGGCATACTAGTCCAAAACTTGAATGCCTTCTCAAATCAATTCTCCCATGCAGATTAGTGCCTCCCGAAAAGGGGAGCACTGATGATATCTTGCTTGATACTCAAGCTGAACGGCCCTTCTTCCAGGGGAAGGGTAATGGAGGTGCTCCGGAATGAATGGAAGTAACATGCAGAATTTCTGAACCCTGTAGGTAGGAAAACGAATTGCTTTGTCTCTAATCACAGTGACATGGTGTGATGGTGAAACCCTCTAGCTGGATGAATAATCAACCTCCCTAAATAACTATTGAATGTAACCTAATGATGAACTAGTTCTGAACTTGGATGATCCAACCTGATGATGAACTAGGGAAGATAGATTTTGCTTCTGAAATACACCAGTTATCTAAGCATGCTCTTAACCCCAACTTAGCTCACCTAGCTCTCCAATTCGACTCCATAAAATCAATAATCACATAAGTATGTTATCCATTCACTTTATCTTTATTTTATAACTTTCAACCACGAAAACCCTATCTTTTGACCTAATAGGTCACTTTAACTTCTAATTTGTAGTTGACTTGCATGCATGCGCATGGAGACTTAATCAAGTGTATGCATCATTAAATAATGCTCAGATTTCATGCATGCAGGTGGCCCTCTTCGACCCAATGATGATATAATATTAATGCCCTAGATCTTGTGTATATGGCATCAGTCTTCAGCTGATTCCCTAACTATTAGTACCCGCTCTAAACTACAAGAATCGCATAGGTTAGCGAGTCGATCCTCAATGTCTAAGTAGAAGAGGACATTACAATCCTCCCCGCTCAAGTTTGCTTGTCCTCAACCAATTGTAAAGTTGGGTGTTGTAATACCTATTCTACCTCCCAAGTGGCCTCCTCTATAGGTAGATCTTTCCATTGAACCAAGTAGTCTCTGATGATTTTTTTCCTCAATTTCCGCTCTCGTACCTCTAGGATTCACTCTAAAATCAGAATCAATTGCCCCTCATCATCAAGGGGGGGGGGGCAGTTCTCAAATCTCCTATCTGTAGGTCGACCTCACGGATGGTCTCCAAATACTGCTAGATGTTGTGTGGCTTTATCTAGTGGTTTCCTAAAGGTAACAAAATACTCTCTTGTTCCCTCAATATCTCCTGGTTGGAGTACTGCCTCCATCCTGTGTGATGTCACTGCTATGGTATGGTAGGTATTCATCCCTCTCGATACTACCTTCTGTCCATCTGCTCCTATGAGCTCCATATCCATAGTTTAGTAGTTTGTGGAATACTTCCCTAGGGAATACATCCACTGAACTCCTAATACCACCTTCATGTCAGGTACATCTACCACATAGAATGTCTCTATCACTGTATAATTCCCAAGTGTTACTATTAATTAAGGAATCCCCTAACTACACTCCATGGTGTGACTTGCTGCAACTACTGAAAACCCATCAAAACGCTTTGTTTGAATGTCTCTCCTTTTAACCCATGCAGCATCAATAAATTTTTGGGATGCCCCACCATCTATCAACACTCCCACTTTGTGGCCCTGTACGGTACCTTTGATTTGGAGAGTGTGGAATATAGGAACCCCTATCATGGTAGCAATGGTACCTCGTGAGGGTAGCTACTCCTCAACTGTCTCTTGTGTCTCTCTCTGATCCTGATCCTGATCATCATAATCCTCCCTATTGTCAGAATAGGCCTCTATTTAGTAAGCCTTTCCCTTCCCTGAACATCTATGACCTGGTACCAATGGTTCCTAGCAATTGAAACATAAATTTTTTCTTCTAAGGTCCTATCGAGTATCATTGTCCATCCATTCTTTCTTGGGCCTTTCCTTCTGGACGAGATTCCTCTCTTCATCTTTAGTAGGGGAATTGGTTTTGGGAGGAAGCCTAATCTTGGGAACCAAAACTTGTAAATCTCTAGTCCATCTGATTGCATCTGCTAGGGTGGTGGGACTATAAGACTTGACCCATCCCCATAAGGGTTCAGTGAGAGCCTTAGTGAACAACATAATCAACCTACTCTCTGATATATATGTGACCATGAATTCTATCCTCTGAAACTCAGAAATAAATGCATCTGCACTACCTATCTGCTTCAACTCTCTAAAGTATACCTCCAAATATTTCCAATCAAACTGCTCAATGAACCTCTGTGTAAAATCTGGGTATGAGGTGATGGTGTTATTACCCAGTGTCATCAACCCATGGTACCACCACTCATATACTTATCTATCCAAATGAAAAGTAGCCAATTTAATTGCATCTGTATCAATCATGGGGTTGACATGGAAGTATGTATCCAACTTCTGTACCCAATTCCTGGCTGGGCCACCCCGGTTGCCCTCAAAGGTAGGGATAGTCAGTTTCCCTATGGTGTGTTGTAACTCATAGTTTTGGGTGAAAGGCCTATTGTAAGATTTGGGTTTTTTCTTACTTTTAAAGTGGACAAAGTCAGTGAAGGTCATGGATGAATGGAATTCCTCTCCTAAAGCTCTATATTCTCTCAGATAGGCACTCATGGGTTCTTCTGGTTCTCCTTATGCTAGAGGCACTGCAGCTGGACTATCTAAGAATTGAGGCATGGTAGGTCAAAAAGGATTGTATATATGGGGATGGCTCTGCATGTTGGTATGTAAGTGCTCCCTACTACTACTGGTGGATACCCTATCATTGTTGGGAAATAAGGGATTGTGTGGGGTGGGACCATTCTTATCAGTCATTTTCCTGAAGGTGCTCATCATTTCTTTTTTCCCAGTAGTGAGTTTTTTTATGGCTGATATGAGACTATTGAAAGTTGTTTTATCATCATTGACCATTATTTCTTTGCCTTTTTCAAAGTGATATTCTCTGTTCCCCAAATCTATGTCCTCTAACTCCTCTTCTCTATCTCCTGTGAGTAATGTTGTATGGGTCTCCTGAATTCATTTATAATTTTTGCATTCCCATAGCTAGAAAGGAAAATAGCTCTGATACCACTTCAATATCCCAAACTGATATTTTCCTATTTATTTGTACACTGTAGATGTCTAATAGACATATTCCTTAATCAAATAGGAAAGAAAACCTTGAACTTTGCATGCATGCAGTTGCATGCAAATATGTGCCCTAGAAAAATACCGAGATGCTATAAAATATGAGAAATCAATGCATGTATATACCATTATATATATCAGCTGATGGTGAAGAGATTGGTCCCAGCATGCAAGGATTCTGCTGGAGGAATAAGGAGATACACCAAATCGTCCTCCACAGGTGAATGCACCCTCCTCTCAAACTGTATAAGCTCCAGAATAATAAATAAGCTACTGCTGGAAGCCCAGATGATATGAACTAGGGTTATAATACCCCTCTGATGATGATGGAAGCAACATGTGGAAGAAACAGAGGCACACTAGCCCAAAACTTGAATGCCTCCTCAAATCAATTCACCCATGCAAATTAATGCCTCTAGAAAAGGGGATCACTGACGATATCTTGCTTGATACTCAAGCTGAATGACCCTTCTTCCAGGGGAAGGGTAATGGAGGTGCTCTGAAATGAATGGAAGTAACATGTAGAAGTTCTGAACCCTGTAGGTAGGAAAATGAATTGCTTTGTCTCTAATCACGGTGACATGGTGTGACAGTGAAACCCTCTGGCTGGATGAATAATCAACCTCCTGAAATAACTGTTGAATGTAACCTGATGATGAACTAGTGTTGAACCTGGATGATCCAACCTGGTGATGAACTAGGGCAGTTAGATTTTGCTGCTGAAATACACCAGTTAGATGAGAATGCACTCAACCCCAACTTAGCTCGCTGAGCTCTCCAGTTCGACTCCACAAATCAATAATCACATAAGTATATTCTTCATTCACTTTATCTTTCTTTTATAACTTTCAACCGCGAAAACCCTAATTTTTGACCTAATTAGGCAACTTTAACTTCTAATTTGTAGTTGACTTGCATGCATGCACATGGAGAATTAATTGGGTGCATGCATCATTAAATAATGCTCAGATGTCATCCATGCAGGTGGTCTTTGGCTCTGGTGGCCCTCTTCGACCCAATGATGATATAATATTGATTCCCTAGATCTTATGTATTTGGAATCAGTATTTAGTTGATTCCCTAATTGTCAGTACCCGCTCAAACCCATAGGAATCACATAGGTTAGCGGGTCGGTCCTCAATGCCTAAGCAGAAGAGGACATTACATTGCAAGTATATTTCATCGATTAGGATCTCCCCTTGGTTTTCATAGTTACCCAAATAGTTGAGAGGTGACTGTGGTGACATTTGGTCTAATTCCTCCCGAGCTTATTGACAATATCCCTAGTCCACACAACCTAGTTTTGTTGGCACTGCTAGTTTGAGGGATAACATTTTGGCATTGTTGTTGAGGAACTCAAAGACTAGTGATTATGTTCCATTTACAAGGGATCCCTGGGTTGAATCCATCTATCTTTAAGATACATCCAACATATTTTTTGTGGCTCAACTACATTCTTGTTTTCTTTGATGAGATTTGTTTTGATTTAACTTGGCAGGTCTCTCCTAGTGACTCCAACTAAAGAAAATCAAAAGTGGTACTCCACAAGGGCTCATCCAAGTTGTGAGATTATTTGTGTTCTTGATCTTGAGTTTATTTGTCATAAGAGAAGACAATGTGTACAACTAAGAGTGGTAATTGGTATTTTATTTTTTGAATCTCTATCTAATATTCATAATTTTTTCAGTGATATTGTTATTACATAAAAAATGAAAAACATTGTGTATGCTCCCTTTGAATCTTCAAACATTCAAGGATATATGAATGGTATACCAGAAAAGAAAAATGATTTTCGTAGATTTACTGGGCAAGATGTTATTTCTATTGCTCATTATTGGAGAGCATTTGAGTTATTTCTATTGCCCAAGGACATTGATAACCTTGACATAAAATTTAAATTCTTTGATATATATTTAAGTGGGGATTCTAAATAATAGTTTCCAACATTAAAGTTCCAACAAGTTATCTATCCTCCAACAATTGAAGGATGTTTTCTTTGATACATGGCTTGAAAAGAATGATCTTGTTTTCTTGACTAATGCTTTAATTACTATAAGAATAAATTAAAACAAGACCGTTCATGAGTTTGATCATAGTTTCGATAAGTGGGTAGGAAATTCCCCAATATCATAAACCTATTGATGTTAATCCTCTCATATTACTTGAATAATTTTCTAGGGTATTTCCTTTTACACCTCAAATTAGAAAAACCCTGATATTTGGAAGCCATTAACAGGAATGTAAGGATCCTATATGACAACTGGACTGCCATATATAATCCCTATACTTCACTTCAACCAAGACCTAAGGCTGAATTGAAATCCAAATCAACCCCAGCCTTAGAGGATTCTCAAGATTCATTCAACTTATTACTTTAATATATGAAACAACAAAGAGCATATACAACTTAACAAAATAGATCCCTTCAGAATATGATTGTTCAGTTGGAAATAAATCAGTAGCCAAGATTCCCTCCCATAAATGTCAACAGAGGAACCTCCACAAGACCAAAGACCGTGTACATCATTGGAACTTTCCAATATGGTAAGTGTTTTCTCTAATTTTATAGAGATTGTCAGTCATTGCATGATGAATGCACATGTGCGTATTATATGAAATGTGTTAAGAAAAACATTTCAATAGATGAACATGATCCTGAGGTATGAAACAATTTGTTTAAGAATATGAAACAATTCAATTTGTCTAATGATCATATGCAGGAAATAAGAAATAATTACATTGAGGTTAATAAATCCATTAAGATACTTGGGGAGATTCCCTCCTGAGAAGAAATCAAGAAAATATATGAGAATAGGTTCAAGGGCATCACCTATTAGAAGTGGAAGAATTATATACCACTAGTTCTGGAAGTTCCAAAATACAAAGTGCCTCCCCAAACTCAGATAAGTATAGTTAAGTCTCTTATTGATTTGGATACGAATGAACCTTTGAATATTGACATTTCAAGTGCTTTGAACACAATAAATATATACATTCCATTGGTTGAGATAATGAATATCCCTCTTCTAAATAATCAAGTTGTTGAAATGTTGGGATTCTAAGAAAATAAACATGTTTCCTTCCCAACGAAAGAAACTAAGAATACCCCAATCATGCTCTCAAACATGCTAACACCATAGAATAAGAATCCTAACAAAAAACCCTTCTTTATTTCATTATTTGCTAGTGATTTGATTTTGTATAATTGTATGTTTGGTTCTAGTTCTTCAACTAATTTTATGCCTCTAACAATTATGAACAAATTAGGATTCAAGATCTCGAGGCCATACACAAAACTTCATTCCATGGAGTCCCACAAGGTTATGGTTAGCGGTATTCTTATAGACATTTAGGTGTATCTTCAGTCCATCCTACTATCAACTTGTGCATGGATATTGTGGTTATTGACATACAAATAGCATGGAGGATGAGTTCATCAAGAAAATTTGGTGTTGATTTAGGAGGAAGCCTTCAAATGGATTAATCATATGCCACCATTCCAATAGCAGAAGGAACATTTGTTGTGATGCATTGAAAACCAATGAGAAGATATCACATATAATATCTGAAAGACCTAGAAAATAAAATTGTTTGCTTCAAGAATGATATTGGATCCTATACACTTTTTGCAATTGGCCTTGTTCCCCATGAAGATACTAATAAGTTTTGGACGATGCACTTCAATGGGGCCAAATCTAAGTTAGGTATGGGTGCAGTTTTTTTTTTACTTCTTCTTGTGTTGATAATCATTGTTTTTCTCTCCAATAGAATTTGGAGGTTTTAACAATTCGTCCAACTATAAATCCCTCTTACATGGTCTTAATATAGCCAAAGACTATGGCATCAAGGTTTCAAATATTAAAAGAAACTTTGACCTAATTGTTATGCAACTCAAAGGAAAATTCACATGTAAAAATTAGAGACTTAAACGGTACAAGGATGTGATGCTAGTGGCCACAAAACGTTTCTAAGAATTATCTTTGCAGGTGGTTCCTAGAGATCAGGATCAATTGGATGGTTCCTTACTAGTCTCTTCTTATGTTCTTTGTCCCAACAAAGTTTTCATGGAATCAGGAAAATTTTAAGTAATTTATAGGATGTCGGTTCCATACAACTTTGAAGATTGGCGGGTTTTTTATGATGAAAAATAGATACACATGTTTATGAACAATATGGCAGAATTTGCAAGTCATGAACTCGATTCAAGAGAATAAGGGTGTTCAGATAAACCAGATTATAAACATATTCTTGTTGACATAATATTAATGGAGATGATTTTTTATAGAGATGAAAAATGCAAAGAAAAGAAATAAAGGGAGTTTCCGTTAGTAGATTACAATACAATTTATATCAAGCCTCATGAGGATATGAGACCCATCAAAATTTTGAAATATCTTAATCTTGAGGAAAGGAGGGAAATAGAAAAGTTGGTTCAAGAATTTAGAGATGTATTTCTTAGTCTTATGCTGAATTCAAGGTTTATGACACGTGTCATCAAGCATGTTATACCATTGAAACAAGGTGAATAGCCACATAGGAAAAATATCATAAATGTGAACCCAAAGTTGGCTAATCTGATCCAAAAGGAATTGAAAAATATGGTTGATGGAAAAATAATTCCTTCATTCATGTACTCAAAATGTATCTCTAATCCGACTCCCTCTAGGAAGAATATATGTGATATAAGAGTCTACATGGATTTCAGCAACCTCAATGCAATATTAGAAAAAGATAACTACCCTTTACCCAATACATAACTACTAATGAAAAGGATTATGGGTTCTCAGATGTTTGTCCTTTCTAAATGGATTTTCTGGTTTCAACTAGATATCAATAAAGGAGTAAGATAGAGAAAACACATCATTTACTATGGTGTGGGGTACTTATGACTATCTAAGGATGCCATTTGGTTTAATAAATGTCAGTGCCACTTTTCAAAGGGCTATGGAATATTCCTTCTATGACATCATGCAGAAGATATTGCAAATGTGTGAAGGTGAGATCATCGTATACTTAAAGGACAAAAAGTATCACTTCAAGCATCTCTGATAGGTATTTGAATATTGTCGTAGTTATGGCGTTTCGTTAAACCTTAAGAAATATTTTTTGGGAGTTGTATAGGGTATGTTACTTGGGAATATTGTTTGCAAAGATAGAGTGAAGGTTGATCCTGAAATAATTAAAAGTATAAAATGAATTCCTTTTCCCAAACATCTAAAATCCCTGCAATCATTCTTTGGAAATATCAATTTCATTCCTAGGTTCATTCCAAATTTTGTTGAAGTTAATAAACCTTTGAATAAGTTACTGAGGAAATATGTATCTTTCAAATGGGATGGCGAGTCCAATAGATATTTTAACTACATTAAATATGTTATCGTGTGAGCTCTAGTCCTAGTATGTCCTGATTATTCCAAGATATTTCAAGTATTATCTTTTGCATCTATTGATACCGTTGAAAGAGTATTGCTACAAAAGAACGATCAGAATGAAGAGCATCCCATTGCTTTCATGAGTAAAGATTTGAAGAGTTCATAGTTAAAGTACCACATCATGGAAAAACAAGATTATTCCCGTGTGATGACATTAAAAATATTCAGAGAATGTGCTGGCTACTCAAATATCATAATTAATTAATTGGGTCCACTTAGCCTAATGGAGCCACATATAGCAGTTACTAGAGTGTGGGGAACACTGCTAGAGGTTAACTTCCACTTACTGCATGTGCATGCATCGATTTGGAAACCTCCTAGACCAATCCCTACATCTTAGGATCCACTGGGAGTCCTGACACCAACCTCCATCAGTCTGTTGGAGTTGGAACTAGTTAAGCTTAGTTAACTTCCAGTTACTTTCAGTTAGTTCACAATTAGCTAGCTAGTGCTAGTTATGCATGGCTAATGCATGGCTAATGCATGGCTGCATGTGGAGTAGGCGCATTTTCCCACCTACCACCTCAGTTAAACTGAGTTAACTAGTTATTACTAATTGTATGAGTTGGTTGGACATCTAGGAGTTGATATTTTGGACTCTGATATTGATTGATACACTATGAGTTAGCTAGTCAGTTTGATACAGTCAAATTCAATTGGTAGATTTGAATTTCTCCCTAATGCATTTGAATTCTTCCTATGTAAACTATTGTAACATCGGATTTAATTAATGACAATGATATTGTAATTATCTGAGCTATACTCATATGTTTCCTGTGTGGTTTGATTTGTTCAGTGTTTATCTTCATTATCCTTTTACTGCAATAATAATTTTGGACTCATTGCTTGAAATCTAAATGGCACAACAATTTTAACATGGTATTAGAGCCATTTCAAGAAGGCTTCATGTTTGTTTCTCTCCATTGAACATTAGAAGCAACTGGGTTTCCACATAACTCCCCAATATTGATTTGCTAACTCTGAATTTATTCAGAGTAGCAGTGTGGGTGTGAAGGACCCTAAAAAAATGTTCATGTCGAGAGGAAAAGCTTGATTCTAACATAGTTCGAATGTTTTAGTGTTTTGCAATGAAAATCTACAGGTGCTACGGAGCTTGTGTCAAGTTTTGTGATATTTTAGCTGAAGAATTATGGATTCTCATTCTCCTACACCAAGGATCCTTACAAATTCCAATTATCTTGATTGGAGGATTGATATGCACCAGGCCTTGTGCAAGCATGTATACCTCAAGATAATACTTGGAAGGGAGGTTGAGCCCCATCAACCAATTGAAAAGAAAACTTTTATGAACCGCTGTGATGAAGCTTTCGGTTATCTATGCACTCATACATCCAGATATCTCCTCTTCCAACTTGAAGGTTTGAGGACACCCATAGAATCCTGGGAGAAGCTTGAGAACTTGTTTGGAAAACAAGATGATCTTTGGGGGCACTTTCTAGAGAATGAGCTGGTAGCATTACATCCCAGTAGCTTCGACACTATTGAGCAATTCTTTACTAAATTCAAGTGTCTTGCACTTCAATGCAGACAATGTGGAATAGAAAGGAAAGATGAGCAGAATGTCCTCTCCATACTCTGCAAACTTGATTTTGAGTATTCTGTATTTGTTTCTATATTTCATTTCAAGTGGTAAAGCTTCCTCAATTGGAAGATTCCTTCACTAGATTCCTTTTTTGAGTCCTTAATCAAGGAGAAAGAGAAGTTGATTTGAATGGGAGTCTAATACCTCCAAATATCAGGCTCTCCTAGTTACTAACTCTAGAAAAGTGCAAGCCAATGTGAAATCAAAGAAGAAGGAGCCTAAATGAGATGATTCGAAGCCTAAACATAATCAACATACTTCTAAAGGAGCCTTCAGCTCTAAAAAAAAGAAGAAGTTCGAAAATAATTTATGTCCCTATTGTGAAAAGGGTTACCATCTTGAATATTTGTGTATGAAGAAGCATATTGATCAAATTCCAGCTCTTCTCAAGCAGCATAACATTTCTCTCCCACAAGGAGCAAAGAAGCCTGATGAAGAACCACAGATAGAAGATGATGAAAGGTGCCATGATTTGAAATCTATACTTACACAATCTACAACATACATAATTGATTCTGGAGCTTCCAACAACATGGTTGCTTCCAAAGAATCCTTCTCTTTCCTCACGCTGTCAAAGGAGCCTAACATTCACATGGGAGACGATTCACAGATTTCAATAAAAGGAAGGGGCTCATTCAGAGTGAAGCATGGTGAATTCAAGAATTTCCTTTATGTTCCATCCCTTGCTGCTAACCTGTTGTTTGTTTATCAGATGACTCATACAGGCTCTCCCAAGAGAGTTACATTCAATTTATATACAATTGAGATCACAGAAAAAGCCACTAGACAACTCATAGCAAAAGGTATTGCCAAATCACTCTACTAAAGCTTATGAGTTCTCACATTTCTTTCTTGTCTCTCCTCCTACAGCTTTATTTTCTCATACCAAGAAAACCAGCAATATTTGGCATGAGAGATTCAACCATCTCAATTTCAAATATCTTTAGAAACTCCATCCAAACTTCCAATGGAGTATGTGTTGGTTTCTTGGTAGGTAAGCATATAGAAAAGAAGTATGATGTTGGGAAGGCACATAGAGATTCCTCTACACTTGATTTGATACATAGTGATGTAGTTGGACCTATTCCCACAAAATCCATCAATGGTTGCAGGTATTTCCTCACCTTTATTGATGATTTTTCTAGGTACTGTTGGATTTACTTCATGAAACAAAAATCAAAAGTTTTTGAGAATTTTAAAGTTTTTAAGGATATGGTTGAGAACAATTTCAATAAGAATATCTATCAATAATATTTGATACAAGATTAGATTACATCAAAGGAGACTTCCAGAGTTTCTGTGAATCAACGGGGATTCGAATGGAACACTTAGTTCCATACACACCACAATGGAATGGTGTGGCTGAGAGGAAGAATAGATCACTGAAAGAGATGAAAATAGTCCTTATCCATTCCAAACATATAGCTCCTTCTCTTTGGGCTAAAGCAGTAAACTGTACTTCATATTTTCATAATAGAGTGCCTCACAAGTCAATGGTTAGGGCCACTCCATTCAAAGCACTACATGGGCATAAGCCCAATGTCTCTCATCTAAGATTTTTTGGTTCCAAAGCTTGGGCCATAATACCACTTGACAAGAGGAACACAGGTGCAGGTTGGATCAACCATAGCCAACCGTGAGCCAACCCAACCAGGATATCCAAGATCTAGTGGCTCCTACACTTAGTAGGATTACCAGATTTATCCCTCGGCCAAATTCTGCTCCAAAATTACCTCCCCGCAATTCTGCTTCCGCAACAGCTTCTCCGCAACTCTTTTTCTGCAACATCTTCTATGCAACTCTGTTTCCACAACAGGATTTTCACAATAGGTTCCCTGCAACAGGATTTCTGCATGCAGGTTGTGGGATGCGGGATGCCCAACCAACTTTCCAAATTTTCTCCCCCGCAACTTTCCTTCTACAAATTTTTCTCCGCAATTTTTCCAACTGTCAGATCTTTGTGGCCTCCTCCATAACCATCGATCTACTCTTTGATGCAGATCTCATAGATCTGTGTAGGTCTGTTATCACCCTCGCAACTTCCATTGCATATCTCTCCTGGATCGTCAGATCTTTGTCTGCGGACTCAATCCCTACCGTTCATTCTTTGTAAAACTTGTTAAGGATAGAAAATATGCGTACTGCGCCGATTGATTAGAGAATCGATCAATCCAACCTGCAATCTTCAAGATTCATTAACCTAACACTTCTATGCATGCATATATGACCTATTTCATCTATTCAAGCAACAATTTAACACTTGCATCAATAATTTCACAGAAATACACAGATGTTCAAAAAATCGTCGAAGTCAGCTCTTCACATATTCACAGTTCAAACAGTAAATGCATATAGGATAATAACACTGCAAACACACAACTACTCTTCCTATTAAGCAAACACATAAACACACATCTCAGATCTCTTCTTCAGTCTATTCAAAATATTTACAAGCGAAACCAGACACAGGTCTGTCTTTTTCTCTGCAAATTCAAAATTTTAATGCTGAAGAGCAGAACCCTTTTCCCTTCTCTAATGTTCCTATTTAAGCTAAACTGTAACCTCCTACACTGAGTGGTTCTGCAACTGAAAAACAAACAAATACACTACATGATGAAAATGTCCCTATCACAACAAACAAACTGTGGCTTGATCTCCATGCAAGGAGTAATGATCCACCATCATTCCTATCGGCGCTAGCAAACTATGACTTGGAAAACAACAAAAAATATGCCACAACATGTGACCAACTCATCACATTGTTTGCATGCCACGATGCTCCTGCATCAGACTTGCAAGGGTGAAAAAATTATGAACCCTTGTTCATTAGATCAGCTACAGTGAAACCCTTGGATTCCAACTCTATAGCGCTCATCCAAGTAGAATCCTCTATTGGTCACTTCTTCAATTTGACCAAATACTCTAGATAGTCCTTCTTCCTAGTACTCTTTAACACTTTAGTGTCCAAAACGAATTCAAATTCCAGTGGTTGTGTCACAGTCATCTTCCCCACCCATCGTAAGTCTTCAGTAGGATCTTCACCTTCTGCAATGGTTCCAGTGTCACCTGCTACATAAGGATATAGATTTGAAACATTAAATATTGGTGAAATACCCATTCTAGTAGGAATCTCTAACTCACAAGCGTTTGCTGAGAATTTCCTGAGTATCCTGCAGGGTCCAATCTTCTTCATCTTCAACTTGTTATACTCTCCTTTTGGAAATCTGTCTTGCTTTAGGTATGCTAAGACCAAATCCCCTACTTCATAGTTCTTCTCTTTCTTTTTGGAATCTACTCTGGCCTTGTAGCTGATGTTACTCTGTTGTAAACTTGCTTTCACTTGATCCTGCACTTCACTGATCCTCGTTGCAAACTCTTCTCCATTATCACTTATTTTCTCCAATTGACCTAAGTCACAAAGTTCACACACTCCTCTTGGGTGTGTTCCATACAGAATTTGAAATGGACTCACACATGTACTTCTGTTTGGTGAATCATTATAAGCAAACTCAGCTTGAGATAATACTATGTCCCACTGCTTCAGACTCTCTCAAATTAGACTTCTCAACAGGTTCCCCAGACTCATATTAACAACCTCTATCTATCCATAAGACTATGGGTGATATGTTGAACTGAAGTTCATTCTAGTACCCAACTTATTCCACAAGGTCCTCCAGAAATGACTTGTGAAATTCACATCTCTGTTAGATACAATGCTTCTAGGTAAACCATGTAGCTTCACAACTTCATTGAAAAACAAGTTAGCAATGTGTGTAGCATCACTAGTGTTGTAACATGGATTGAAATGTGCCATCTTAGTGAATCTATCAACAACTATGAATATAGAATCATGTCCCTTCTGAGTTCTTAGCAAACCCAAAATGAAATCCATACTCACAGAATCCCAAGGCCTAGTTGGAATAGGAAATGGTGTATACAACCCTGTGTTCTGGCTTCTTCCTTTATCATGCTAGCATAATCTGCATCTACTTACAAACTTCTCAAATTCATACCTCACTCTTGGCCAAAAATAGAAATGACCTAATTGTCCAAAGGTTTTATCACTCCCAAAGTGACCTGTCATACCTCCATTATGTTTTTCCTGTATCAAGTTCTCTCTCATGGAACACTTTGGTATACACAGTTTATTGTTTCTAAGAGTAAACCATATTGTAGCGTATACTCCATCCATGGCTCTCTGTCCACCTCCACTGGATTCTTATAAGTCCTGTAAGCCTCCTAGATATCAATGTCAGTCTTATACAAATCCCTTAAATGCTCAATTCCCAAGACTTGGATCTGATTCTCTTGCACAATCAACAGTATCCTACTTAAGGCATCAGGTACTCTGTTTGACTGTCCACTTATGTAATTCAACAAAAAAGTAAAGCTCTATAAGAACTCAACCCACTTGACATGTTTCATTTTCAACTTAGGTTGCTGCATAATGTAATGTAATGCATGGTTATCAGAATATAACGCAAATTCTTTAGGCATCAAATAACGTCTCCAATGATCCATTGCTGGAAAAATAGCATAAAAATCCTTGTCATAATATTAATACTTTTTCTTTGCATCATTAAGCTTCTCACTAAAATACGCTATAGGTCTATCCTCCTGACTGAGCACAGCTCCAATTACTACCCCACTGGAATCACACTTTCCTTGGAAAGGTTGTTTGAAGTCTGGTAACTTCAATACTGGATGTTCAATGATCTTCTTCTTCAAGAACTGAAAATGCCTTTCAGCCTTTGCTGTCCATTGAAATGGATATCTATCCTTCTTAATTGTCTCGACAATAGATGCACAAATACCACTGAAATTCTTTATAAATTTCCTATAAAAACTTTCCAATCCATGAAAACTTCTTACCTCAAATATGTTCCTAGGTGAAGGACAATCAGTGATTTCTTGCAACTTTTATGGAACCATCTTCAACCCGTTTATTGAGATAACAGAACCTAAATATACTAGCTTTGGTTTCATAAATGTACACTTCTTCACATTTACCAGCAACTTTTCTTGGTGCAGCCTCTCTAAAACATATCTCAGATGATTTAGATGTTCTTCTTCTATTTGGTTGAAAACCAAAATTTCATCAAGGTAAACTATCACAAACTTACCTATGAAATCTATCAAGACATCATTCATCAATCTCATAAAAGTGCCTAGTGCGTTGTACAATCCAAATGGCATGACCAACCACTCATATAACCCATGATTTGTCTTAAAGGTTGTATTCCACTCATCTCCTTCTCTGATTTTGATATGATGATATCCACTCTTCAAATCCAATTTTCAAAAGCACATTACCCCACTTAGGCAATCCATCATGTCATCCATTCTTGGTAATAAAAACCTATATATGACAATAATCTTGTTAATTTCTCTGGAGTCGTTACACATCCTCCACTCTGTTGAAATATTGTAACTTCGAAGAATATTCTTTATGTATCTTTTGTGGTCCCCGATGGTCCAACCGAGAGAACCATTTGTATTTCATTGTACCCCGATGCTCCTAATCGAAGGAACTAATAAGAGTCATGAGGTAGTCCCCTCAAATTGTAAAGGTGGGTCATCAGCACCCCAGTATGGTTACTTGAGCCTACATGTGTAACTCGAGCCTACATGAGTTAACTTAAGCCGACATGTTAATTGAGTAAACTTTAAGTGAATGGATGAATATAAATAGAGGTGTAGTGCTCCTCACTTGAGACACACTCACTCACTTGGAATAGCGCACTTGTGGAGGAGAGGAGTTGCTAGAGAAGGAGGAGAATC
The DNA here is from genome assembly GCA_001517045.1 of Pseudotsuga menziesii. Lineage (NCBI taxonomy): Eukaryota > Viridiplantae > Streptophyta > Pinopsida > Pinales > Pinaceae > Pseudotsuga > Pseudotsuga menziesii. The sequence continues at coordinate 74,703 of LPNX010665012.1, read as the reverse complement.
AGGTTTTTGATCTCCTTGTTGGTTTTACCTTTTTCCCTTTTTGGGGCATCTATATTGAGGAATCTTTTGCTGGGTTTTTCCCTTTAGGGTTTTCCCAGGATAAATCTGTATTGTTCTTGTGATACTGTTTCTTTCAGTGATCCTGTTTTATATGCTTTTATTATGAAAAATGAAATGATATACTGATGTCTTAGTTAAGCATATGAAAATTTAACATGGTATCAGAGCTAACCTGAATAGGGCAGCTTTCACAAGTTACAGAAGCTAGGGATTCTTATTTTTTGGATCTCTCTACACAATCAATCAGCAAAAGAAGGCTAGGCTGACTCTCCTTTGAAGGGTGCATCGTTCTGTCGAAGCGGAATTTGATTCCGAGCATTTTCAATTTTCGATGTGGAAATTAGGGCTTTCTACAGAAGAGGAATTTTTGAGTGAGACCAGCATAGGATTTTTCTCCCCATCAAAACCGAAGTTTAGAGACTTGGATCAAGATTTTTGGTTGGGTGAATCTCCGAGAAAGTCAAACCCTAGTTTTACCACGAGCTAGAAAAACCCTAAATACTAAAAATGATACGTTTTGGAACATTCGCTATATTCTGAGATTGGCGAAGAATCAGGAGCTAAAAATTTCAGGGGCCGAAGATAAAGTCCTGGTAAACATTGTGTCAAAAATTAATCCTCATATTCACTGTATTCCAGGAGATATGTTCTCTCCAAGTTAGGGTTCCAGCCTCTTCCAGAATTCATCCCTAAACAGGACACCTGGGGAGAATTGCAATATCTTGGGCTACAAAGGTCCAAATAGAATTCCTGAAGATGTTCCAGAAAGGGCGCTGACTATAATTTCGATGGTCCGAATATCAGACTCAGAAGATGAACCAGTGACACGTGGAATGCCGTACAAATTCATTTTTCTGAACAGTCCTGTAATAGGTCACCTTGGGAAAAGGATCATAAATCCCAAATGGTGAAACCAATTCTGATGCAACCTATGGTGGTGGATCAAAGACATGCGATTTTACCTTAGTACAAAATTTCAGACATAGAGGAGCAGAAATTTCAGAGATATCACAGAAACAGTAACAGGCATTTCTGCAGAATAAATTGGAAAATTAGGGCTTCTTGTTTCGAGAGCTTCCCTCCACTGCTTTCAGAAATGGAGTACATTGGACAGCTCCATTTGAATAGATCTAGCTGTCTATCCAATCAGATCTAAAAGATTCCAAGTTTTAAAATTAGGGTTTCTGTGACAAACCCTAGATCAGCCAACTCCAGAACCAGGACGGACACCTCAAATTGGTAAGATCTAATCCTTTGCTATGTTCATTTGAGGTTCTCATTTCAAAGTGATCTATCACATCAGCTTGATGATAAGCTTGGTGAAGTTGACAACTTTCAATCCTAGAAGTATATGATCTCTCTGAAGAAAATGGATTGGACACCTACATGAGCATAGAGGTTCCAGTTTCAAAGGGAGATGAGGCTACAAGCCTTTCACAAGAAGAACTTGGTCAAAGCCCAGAAGATTATTGATGATTCAGTCTCTAATCAACTTGTTCTAGAAGTGTCTTCCCTAAAGACATCGATGAGGTTTGATTCCTTGACCAAGCTATTTGAAGGGAAGAACATAGATCGAAATATGACCTTAAGAAACCAGCTGAAGAAGAAGTGAAGAATGCAGAAGTGGTGATGGCCACCTTGAATGGCCTCCCAGGATCATGGAATTAATTCATTCAAGGAATGTGTTCCAGAAGGAATTGATTACTTTCAAC
>LPNX010665012.1:0-68927 GCA_001517045.1 Pseudotsuga menziesii | reverse complement strand
GAGTTGCTGGAGAAGGAGGAGAATCAGGTTTTTGATCTCCTTGTTGGTTTTACCTTTTTCCCCTTTTGGGGCATCTATATTGAGGAAGATTTTGCTGGGTTTTTCCCAGGATAAATCTGTATTGTTCTTGTGATACTGTTTCTTTCAGTGATCCTGTTTTATATGCTTTTATTATGAAAAATGAAATGATATACTGATGTCTTAGTTAAGCATATGAAAATTTAACACACTCACCATCCTTCTTTGGTTTTAGTACTGTTGGTACTACACATGGACTCAAACTCTTATGGACCAATCCCTTGTCCAACAATCCTTGGACATGTCTCCTCACTTCTTCATTCTCTTGAGGTCTCAACCTATACGCTCTTGTTTGGTAAACTAGCTCCTGGAATAAAATCAATTTGATGGCTTATATCCCTCCTTGGTGGTAACTCATTGGGTAAATCATCCACCACGATGTCACTAAACTCACTCAGCATCTCCTAAATCTACTCAGATAGATCTGTCACATTAGTCTTCATGGTCACCACTCTTGGTTTTCATACCACATCATAGCTTAACTCTTGCTTCTCAATCTGTTGCATACATTCTTTTCCTGACAACATCAGGACTTTGGGTGCTGACACTCCTACTGTACCACCTGTTATCTCCCAAAATAAATTTATTTTGATAGTATGAAGAATTTAACTCATGCAATGAAGGATATGAATATCACTGACAATTTGAAAGCCTCTGTTTTTTTTATTTGGGTAAAAATTTCACAAGTTGTAGCTTTCGGTGGCTTGGACGAGGATCAGAACATCTCATTAGCCACCGAAAGTTGGAAGATAAATAATAGGTGGAAAACCCCTTCGGCAGTTAGGCATATTGCTAATTTTTTTACTACCATCGAAACATTTTTAAACAGTGATCAGAGGTGTAGTCCTCTATTACGCCGACGTTTCGGAGTTTTAGTTGGCTACGGCGCCGCCACTACGGAGAATCTAGTGGTTTAAAGTTCCGATGGTTAGTGGTTTAAAGTGCTGATGGTTAGTGGTTTGGGGTTTCAATCATCGATGTTGAGAAGATTAGTTCGTTTCACGTCCGAAACAGCGGCAGCGCTCAGATTTAAAGTTCTGATGGTTAGTGGCTTGAGCTTCTGATTTTCAATCGTGAAGCTAGTGGTTTAAAGTTTCGATGGGCTAGAGGAAAGAGATTTCGATCACTTGTTCTGATAATATTAGTTCGTTTCACCTCCAAAACAGCAGCAGTGCTCAGATTTAAAGTTCCGACGTGCTAGTGGCTTGATGTTCTGATCGTCGATCATTAGTGGTCTGAGGTTCTGATCACCGACGAAGAGTCTAGTGTTTTGAGGTTCTGATCGTGATGTTAGTGGTTTGAGATGCTGACATTGTGGCAGCGTTTCGGTCTAAGGCACTGATGGGATAGTGGCTAGAGCCTCCAATTTCCAATCGCGAAGCTAGTGGTTCAAAGCTCTGAAACAGTGGTGGCATAGAGAACTAAAGCTCCGATTCAAAATTCTACTGACCTCCTACAGCGATAAAATTAGATCGTTTCACCTCCGAAATAGTGGCAACATTGAGACTTGGGGCATCGATGGGCTAGAATATAGAGCTTCTGATCGTTGACGAGCTAGTGATGGAAAGCACCGATACGTTCAGGCTTGGAGCATCGATGGGCTAAAGAAAAGAGTTTTCAATCGCCGATGAAAAAACTGTCATGACGTTAGTTAGTTGAGGCACCGACACTGTGGCAGCATTAAGGCTTGGGGTGATGATGGTTAGAGGTCAGAGCTTCCGATCGGCGACCGTGACAACAAGGTAGGAAATTCTGGCGGATTAAATAAGAAAGGTCACTTTAGTTAACCACCGAGACACTGGCTGTTGGCGGCAATTTCACACTGAACCAGCAGTGGTGATTATCGATGACTACTGCAGTTATTTAGTATTCGCTCAGTGAACTAGATATTCATAATAGATAGACAAATAGTTAGCTAGGGTTTTAAATCCTAATCTGAAAAACTATCACTTCTGAGTATTTTTTGTGAAAACAGATCGAAGTTTCAAGATCTGTCATTTTTGTAGAAGGCTATAAAGCCCATGATTTATTTTATAATAAGGGTTCAACTTTGGGGATTTATGAGCCAATAATGCTTTCAAGCTTCTCATTTTACTTATTCATGATATAAGCTCTTTTGTTGTGATCTGTTCAGCCATCATCTCTTTCTTTATTGTATTTATGCCTGAATGTGTATTTAGGTCATTTTCAGATTGATTAAAAAGCTGATAGCTGTCATCCTATTGGTTTATTAGTGCTATTTGATTTATAGATACCATCCTCATAAGGATTTAGCCATTTATATGCATGTGTTTTGTATGTAATTCTTCCAGCCTGGTGAGTTCTCCATCCCAGCACCTTATTGTCGAACTTCTGAGCAATTGCAATTAAAAGCCTTGTAAACGAGTGAGTTTTATGCATGTCTTGAGAGTGGAAAGGTTATATAGGTCAACTGAATTGATCCATATCAAAAAACCCGAAAAACATTATAAGTTACTAGGCATCCTTGAACTACAACCTAGAGGAGTTTCCTGGAGTGATAACAAACTGGCGCCGTTGCCGGGGAGAGGAGATTGAAGCTCAGCTTCCCTGGGAGATGACATAGATCTATGCTTTGATGATAGACAAAGCTTGGACATTATTATGGTTGTAATCATCTATCAGGTGAATCCATTGATATAAGGTGGCTTCAAGAAGACCAAGTAGCAGAGCAAATCCAAAGGGGCCACCAGCAACACCTGTTTCAGATCCAGACGAAATTTTGAGGAAAGTTAGGGCTTTACTAAGACAGACTAGCAGTACTGCACAAAAACCTACATCAGGTATTTCAAGAAATCTTTCTGCTTTTATTTCTTTTGCTGAAAATCTTAATTCCCATGAATTTTTAGATACATCAGAAAAGTTTAGGGTCTAGGCATCTTCAAGCACAGTTGCTTGTAAAGATCTCATCCCTGGCGATTCCATGAAAGATGAATTCAGTGGCAACTCCACAATATTAAGATGTCAAAAGCATTTGCTGCTCTTTTTGTTCAAAGGTTTGCACCTGTTGAATTCTCTTCCGTTCCTGGTTTCCCACATCTAATACCTGATATATCCGTATGGGGAGATTTTTTACATGTCTTCAAGGAGAAGGAAGAAGACAATCCTACAGAACACCTCCTCAAGTTTCATGAATGCATGGATATAATAGATCAGCAGCATGAAGATGTTCATGTATTCATTATATGGTGATGCACGTCAGTGGTATTTTTCTTTACCTCCTTCCAGCATTTCATCATTGAAATATTTTCACCGAGCATTCACTGAGCACTGTAAAAGGTACTATCCAGATGAGTTTTCATTTTATAATTGTTGTGAAGAATATAAGTTTCATTCTCAGGATGAAAAGGTAAATAGAGAAGAATATCTCCTTCAAGAGCTACCTCATCTCTCTTTGATCTTCACAATGAGGTACTTTCCCATAAACATAAACTAGAAATGAATAATAAAGGAGTTGAAGGTTTTCCTACCATCATTAAATCTGATTGTGGTGAATCTGAGGAATTGATTTCTTTGACTAAACATGGAAATGATCATCTTTCTGCTGGTCAAATGATCATTGAAATCAGTTAGGGTATCTCCCAGTGTCCATATTTGCAGATCAAGGAAAGTTGTAGTAACCAAGAGGAACAATATTTCCAGGGACTATCTAATCTCCAGCTAGAACTTCAAGAAGATCTTCCTTCTCCTTATGAACATGTTGCTTCAAATCATGACAAGGAACTAGGTAACATTTTTCCAGATCTGTTTCAAAATTCTATTGCTGATACTCCTATACAAGAGCCTTCATCTCTATCATTAGGATATTATTTTGATGTGCCTATTTTCAACAAACACAGTGATGAGGAAGAAGAGGTTAAAATTTGTGAAGACTTATTGTTTACGCAAAGTTCATCTAGTTCTTCTTTTCAGCAAAGAGATGATAAAAAAGGTGTGAATGCTGTGATAGATGCTTGTTACCAATCTGCTGCTCAAAAGTCCAATACAGATATTTTTAGTTTTGGTATATCCTACAAATATATTATTATAAAAGAGGAAATTGTTAGCTATGATAAGCCAACCTATCATCATGATGAATTCATATTATGTGAAGGGGAGCAGAAAGATTCAGATCAGTTGTTGAGCTTGCATTGTTATCAGACAAAGGAAGAATGGAACAGATATGAAGAGGAAGATGATGGGTTGAAAAGTCCAGAGCAGCAGGTCATAACTCATCATTCCCAGTCAGAGGTTGAGCAAACTACAGTTAACATAGTGATCACTAAAAGCAACCAGCAGCAGCATTTCATTAAACAACAACATAAAAAGGTATTTCTTGTTGGATTTTATGACCCTATTTCTAACTATCTGGAACTTATGAGCAGCATAGATATCAAAATATTTTTGTTAGATGATAGCTGGTTCTGTCACCCTTCAAAACTACATTGCTGCATGCTAGGGTTTCATTTATTTTTTGGGTCAAGACCTGGGATAAGTTCAGCAGATCAGCTTCTGAGCTGGCTTCATTGGAAGCATGATGTCACATGATAAGAAGGATCTACTGATTAGAATTAGGAGTAGGATTATATAGGAAAATAATCTCTTAATATGAACAGCTAGGTCATTTTCAGTTGTTTTCATGAATAAGCAAAGCAGGCTACAGGCAGGGTGCAGCGGATCAGTTATAGAAGACAAATGACTCCATGCCCAATGGAACACTAGAAGATAGCTTTAATTATTCTTTTTTACGAAAGTCATTTTGGTCTATAGTTCTTGGGACCTCACAGGGAGGTTCCCATCCCCAAGTAGGATGCAGATGTTATCTCCCAAAATAAATTTATTTTGATAGTATGAAGAATTTAACTCATGCGATGAAGGATATGAATATCACTGACAGTTTGAAAGCCTCTGTTTTTTTATTTGGGTAAAATTTCACAAGTTGTAGCTTTCGATGGCTTGGGCGAGGATCAAAACATCTCATTAGCCACCAAAATTTGGAAGATAAATAACAGGTGGAAAACCCCTTCGGCGGTTAGGTGTATTGCTAAATTTTTTACTGCCATCGAAACATTTTTAAACAGTGATCGGACGTGTACTCCTCTATTATGCTAACGTTTCAGAGTTTTAGTCGGCTACGGTGCCGCCACTGTGGAGAATCTAGTGGTTTAAAGTTCCAATGGTTAGTGGTTTGGGGTTTCGATTGCCGATGCTGAGAAGATTAGTTCATTTCACCTCCGAAACAGTGGCAGCGGTCAGATTTAAAGTTTCGATGGTTAGTGGCTTGAGCTTCCGATATTTTATCACAAAGCTAATGGTTTAAAGTTCTATTGAGCTAGAGGAAAAATCTTTCGATCACCGATGCTGAGAAGATTAGTTCGTTTCACCTTTGAAACAGTGGCAGCGCTCATATTTAAAGTTTCGATGCACTAGTGGCTTGATGTTCCAATCGTTGATCATTGGTGGTCTAAGGTTCTGATCGTTGACGAAGAGTCTAGTGGTTTGAGGTTCCAATCACAACGTTAGTGGTTTGAGATGCCGACACTGCAGCAGTGTTCTAGTCTAAGGCGCCGATGGGTTAGTGGCTAGAGCTTCCGATTTTTATCACGAAGCTAGTGGTTTAAAGCTCCGAAACAGCGGTGGCATAGAGAACTAAAGCTCTGATTCAAACTTCTACTGAACTTTGACAGCGATAAAATTAGTTTGTTTCACCTCCAAAACAATGGCAGCATTGAGAATTGGGGCATCAATGGGCTAGAAGATAGAGCTTCTGATCACCGACGAGCTAGTGATGGAAAGCGTCGATACGTTCAGGATTGGAGCGTTGATGAGCTAGAGAAAAGAGTTTCCGATCTCTGATGAAGAAATTGTCGCGACGTTAGTTAGTCAGGGCACCGACACTATGACAGCATTGAGGCTTGGGGTACCGATGGTTAGAGGTCGAAGCTTCCGATCGGTGACAAGGTAGGAAATTCTGGCGGATTAAACAAGAAAGGTCACTTCAGTTAACCACCGAGACACTGGATGTTGGCGACAATTTCACACTGAACCAGCAGTGGTGATTATCGGTGACTACTGCAGTTATTTAATATTCTCTTAGTGAACTAGATCTTCATAATAGATAGACAAATAGTTAGCTAGGTTTTTAAACCCTAATCTGAAAAACTATCACTTCTAAGTATTTTTTGTGAAAACAGATCGAAGTTTCAAGATCTGTCATTTTTTGTAGACGAATATAAAGCCCATGATTGAATTTATAATAACGGTTCAACTTTGGGGATTTATGAGCCAATAACTCTTTCAAGCTTCTCATTTTACTTATTCATGATATAAGCTCTTTTGTTGTGATCTATTCAGCCATCATCTCTTTCTTTACTGTATTTATGCCTGAATGTGTATTTAGGTCATTTTCAAATTGATTAAAAAGCTGATAGCTATCATCCTATTGGTTTATTAGTGCTATTTGATTTATAAATACCTTCCTCATTAGGATTTAGCCATTTATATGCATTTTTTTGTATGTAAGTCTGCCAGCCTGGTGAGTTCTCCATCCCTGCACCTTATTGTCGAACTTCTGAGCAATTGTAACTAAAAGCCTTGTAAACGAGTGAGTTTTATGCATGTCTTGAGAGTGGAAAGGTTATATAGGTCAACTGACTTGATCCATATCAGAAAACCCTAAAAAAATTGTAAGTTAACAGGCATCCTCGCGCTACAACCTAGAGGAGTTTCTTGGAGTGATAACACCACCTTCTTGCAAAGGGTGAAGTACATGTCTTATCCCATTCTTCTCAAAAATATGATAGTTATTCCTATCATCATGAATCACTTTCCTATCAAATTTCCACAGTATTCCTAACAGTATATGACAAACATCTATGGGCATAACATCACACAAAATATTATCCTTATATGGAACTATTTGGAAATCAACTTCACACTGCTCACTTACCAGGATTTGATGTCCTTTATGTAACCAAGATACCTTGTATGGAATAGGATGCTTGGTCCTCTTCAAACTCAGCTTCTCCACCATATCTATGGAAACAAGATTGTTAGTACTCCCACTGTCAATCACCACCTTACAGCACTTCCCTTGGACTTTACACATGGTCCTAAATAAATATTTTCTTTGAGTAGGCTCTGATTTCTCCTTCTCAAGTTTCAATAAGACTTTATTCATCATCAAAGACTCTCCTGTCTCTGGAAAAATTTCAGCCACTGTCGATTGTTCTTGTTGTTTCTCATTCTTAGCTACATAGGCTCCCCTCTATCCTATGTCTTCCTTCCCTGGACATTCAAATGATTTATGACCCAACTGGTTGCATTTGTAGCATCTATAGATAGTTCCTCTGCCTCTTTCTCTACCTCTACCTCATCGGTAAGGTCCTCTTATGTTAGAGTCACCTCCTCTACCATGCTTCTCTTGTTGGTTAGAGTTACTAGACTCTCCTCTCTGGACTCTAAATATTCTTCTTCTAGCTGCTTGTCCTCTTCCTCTGGTCGAACCACAACCTATGTTGAAGCTCTGCTTCCTCGCTATCTTTTCTTCTTCCCTTAAGGCCCATTGATACACATCCTCCATTGTTCTAGGTGATATCATGTTGATCTCTTCTTGGATATCCATCCTTATACCATTGACATACCTAACAGCCTTTTCTGTTGACTCTTCCACATATCATGCCCTTAGGTTTACTTTGTAGGACTCTTCAGTGTACTCTCTCACTATTAACAATATTTGCCCAAGTTTCTATACCTGTATATAAAGAATTAACTGGTGATCTCTGGGCAAGAGCTTCGCCCTCATATTTGCTACCATCCTATCCCATCTCTTTATCAATGGCTTATTCTTCCTCCTTCTTTCTGCTTGCACACTATCCCACCACAAGGATGCATGCCCTTTTAGCCTTGTCATAGCCAATCTGACTCTCTTTTCTTCTTCAATCTCATCATACTCAAAGTACTTATCCATCTCACTGATCCAGTCAATGGGATGCTCAACAACAAGACTTCCATCATAGGTGGACAACTCAGGTTTCGGCCTTGAAGTTGCTCCTAGAATTGATTTGAAATACCTTTGCTCAGGTGTTTCCTCAATAGGTGCAGCTTCTTCTCTTTTCTCTTCATCCTCAGGTTCACTTGCATCTCCTTCTTCTAGGTCTCTTCATATGTCTGTCTCCATGGCTTCCGGACGTGCTCGTAGCTCCCTCATTTACTCCATGACTTCTGCATTTGCCGTTGGTCCACCTCTATCATGACCTCTCGCTCTGCCTATGCATGCAACCATCCTCGTGCACTAAGCCTCTGCAATAGCAGTTCTCTTTCACATTGCAACAACTTACCTCACCAAGCCCCTTCTATGTACTTGGTCTTTTGGTAACGCGGGTCCTCTATCTAGAACCTCTTGAGCACTCTTCTTTTCTCCTTCCAATATTCTACTGCTACACTTCTCTCTCACAACTTATCCTCACTCTGATACCAAAATTGGTGCAGGTCAAATCAACTACATCCAACCCAACCAGCACCTCCAGGATCTGGTGGCTCCTACACTTAGCAGGATTACCAAATTTATCCCTCGGCCAAATTCTACTCCAAAATTACCTCCCCGCAATTCTTCTTCGGCAACAACTTCTCTGCAACTCTATTTTCGCAATAGCTTCTCTACAACTCTGTTTCCACAATAGCTTCTCTACAATAGGATTTCTACATTAGGGTCCCCACAACAGGCTTTCTGCATGCATATCGGGGGATGCGGGATGCCTGGCCAACTTTCCAAATTTGCTCCCCCGCAACTTTACTTCCTCAACTTTTCCTCTGCAATTTTTCCAACCATTTGATCTTTGAAGCCTTCTCCATGATTGTTAATCTACTCTTTAATGTGGATCTCACATATATTTGTATGTCTATTATCGCCCTCGCAACTTTCGTTGTGGATCTCTCCTGGACCATCAAATGTTCGTCCACGGACTCAATCCCCGCCATTCATTCTCTGCAAAACTTGTTAAGGATATAAAATCCATGTACTGTGTTAATTGATTAGAGAATTGATCAATCCATCCTTCAATATTCAACATTCATTAGCCTAACACTTCTATGCATGCATCTACAACCTATTTCATCTATTCAAGCAACAATTTAACACTTGCATCAATAATTTCACAGAAATACATAGATGTTCAGAAAATCGCCGAAGTCGACTCTTCACAAATTCACAGTTCAAACAGTAAATGCATAGAGGCTAATAACACTGCAAACACACAACTACTCTTCCTATTAAGAAAACATACAACTTGGCTCTCTGCTTCAGTCTATTCAAAATATTTACAAGCGAAACCAAACACAAGTTTTTCCTTTTCCCTACAAATTCAAAATTCTAATGCTGAAGAGCAGAACCCTTCTCCCTCCTCTAATCTTCCTATTTAAGCTAAACTATAACCTCCTACACTGAGTGGTCCTGCAACCGAAAAAAAAACAACTACATAGCATGATGAAAACGTCCCTATCACAACAAACATACTACGGCTTGATCTCCATGCAGGGATTCGTGATCTGCCATCATTCCTATTGGTGCTAACAAACTATGACTCGAAAAACAACCAAAAATATGCCATAGCATGTGACCAACTCATCACATTGCTGGCATGCCACGATGCTCCTGCATCAAAGGCCTTCCAAGCCCAAAGTAGCGAATGCATTCTATTGGGATATTCAGAAGATGCAAAAGATTAAAAACTTATGGAGGTTGCAACCAGAATATGCTTCATTGAAAGGAGTGTCCAATTCGAACAAGATCAGTTGTATGACACATCTCCAACAACACGGGAAGGTATAACTATTTCTCCACCCATTTTTATGATGATGATTTGCTACATGTTTGATATTCAGATGAAGAAGATCACATTCAGCATGATCCTTTTATTGAGACTGAATCTCAAGAGATTCTAGATCCAGATCCAGTATCCATTCCTAATCAGAATCCTAAGCCCAGATGGGCTCAAAATCTCCTTGAACATGCTGCATTATCTCTCACATATTCGCTCCCTACAGATTGGTGCAACAAAGTTCTAGGTCTTTGTTACTTGGTGATGGTGAATGATCAGCTAGATGGCCCACATAATACTAAACTTGATCATTCCCTACCTTGACCATCCAGAAGAGACAAACAGATTCATCAGTTCAGAAGTACATTGAGAGGTTCACAGATGGACCATGTTGCTGCATAGAGATGCAAATTTGCAGCAGTTTTTTTGGTCAATTTATTTTTCTAAGGAGGAAGCTTCTTTCTTCTAAATATAGCTTGCATTTTGCTATCTATTCTTATTTTGAGGGGGGAGTTTTCCCATGAGTTTTCCCCTATTTCCTTGGTTGTATTAAGAAACATTTTTTTACTATATTCTAGATTGTATTTCGGTGACCTATGGCCTTGTTTCCAGGTCCCACAGTAATCCAAATTAGGATTCAAGGGGGGTGTTAGGATTATTAATCCTCCCTTGACCACACTATCTATTAGATTATTTATCCTAACTTAGGAGGTTAATTAATTAATTGGGTCCACTAGTACCATTGGGTCCACTTGGCCTAATGGAGCCACATATACCGGTTACTAGAGTGTGGGGAACACTGCTAGAGGTTAATTGCCACTTACAACATGTGCATGCATCAGTTTGGGCACATACTAGACCAATCTATACCTTTTAGGAGCCACTGGGAGTCCCGACACCAACCTACATTAGTCAGTTGGAGTTGGAACTAGTTAAGCTTAGTTAGCTTCCAGTTACTTTCAGTTAGTTCACAATCAGATAGCTAGCGCTAGTTATGCATGGCCAATGCATGGATGCATGTGGAATAGGCGCCTTTTCCCACTTACCACCTCAGTTAAACTGAGTTAACTAGTTATTACTGATTATATGAGTTGGTTGGACATCTGGGAGTTAATATTTTAGACTCTGATATTGATTGAGACACTATGAGTTAGCTAGTCAGTTAGGTACAGTCAAATCGTTGGTAGATTCGAATTGCTCCCTAATGCATTCGAATTCTTCCTATGTAAACTATTGTAACACCGGATTTAATTAATGACAATGATATTGTAATTATCTGAGCTATACTCATCTATTTCGTGTGTGGTTTGATTTGTTCAGTGTGTATCTTCATTCTCCTTTTACTGCAATAATAATTTTGGACTCATTGCTTGAAGATCTAAATGGTACAACAATTTTAACAATATTGAAGCAATAGGACAGTCTTGATACTAGGGGAAAGTGGATCACGAATATCTAAGAGTATGAGATGGAAATCCAACCAAAAAAATGACTAAAGGAATACGAATAACTCAGTTGATGGTAGAAGAAAAATGAAGAATACCTTGGTATTACACAAGACACACCTCCTATCATATCAATAGTCATCAATGAATTGGAACAATGTGATTGGTATAAAGACATTGTATACTACTTAAAGAATATCACATGTCTCATCCATATTCTTAACCATAATAAAAGAGAATTGAACTTAAAGCCTTCCATATATTGTTTCTTGGAAGTTAGACTAGGGCCTTAGATGAAAAAAACCAAATGAATTGATTCTCAAATGTGTTCATCTTCTGAAAATACTAGTTTACAAATGAATTCAATAAAAGAGTATGCAATGGTCATCACTATACTTATACTACCACCCATAAGATATTGAGAGTAGGGTAGTATTGGCCCACTATTTTCTAGGATGTGCACAAATACATCAAAATTTTATAGTCTTGTCAACTCTTTACCAAAAATTAGAAGCTCACAACATTACCATTGCGGTCGGTTATAGTAGAAGCACCATTTTAGCAATGGGGCCTAGATTTCATTGGTGAGTTCAAGGAGAACTCAAGAAATGAGCATAAATGGATATTCATGGCTACAAATTATTTTACCAAATGGATTGAGACTATTAAAACTAAAAGGGATATAATCAAGGTTGTTATGGAATTTATCAAAGACAATATTATTACTCGATTGGAGTACCAAGCAGGATAATTATTGACAATTCCCAAGGCTTTGATTTTGATGACTTATGTAAGACCCTGATTTTGACCTCGTTTGCATTAAATGTATATGATGTATATATTGTAATGGATCATGGTGTGGAGCTATAGGAAAACTCCCCACCATTGATTGTCGTATTATGTTTCAGCGATGACTATGGTATTTTGTGCTAACCAGCCATGTTATCATGTTGGATACCATGTACATATGCAAAATTAATTAAAAACCTACAACCAGCTATGTCAATGCAACAATAATGAAGAGTGGAATGATTTCCTAAGGATAAGGGGGGGATGTCTAACCCTTGGGAATCCATTGGGGAATGGCCAAGTGTCAAAAGATGAACCCATCTAGATTTCAACCACCCTTTTTGTCTTACTCGCCCTTTTCCCTTGTCTCATCCAACCAATCGACTTAATTCTGCAAGAGTTGGTTGGGTAGTTATTGCCCTTTGGGAACGTATGCATGGGCAGCTATGAAAGTTGGAAGGACTGTTAGTCCTTTCCCACATCAAGCCCAGGGGCAAGGGGGTTCTCGTTTCCCTTATGGGAACAGGGAACCCATTCCATGATTCTCCATAATGCAGGCAATCATGTTTTGTTCTACCTTCGTGATTTGGGATTTGCTCTATGTAATTCTTACCCACGACTAGGTTTGTGTATGTCGGAACCCCTTCACGCAGGCCGTGTTCTTCATCTCACATAGTATGAGAGGTCGGGTTGTCTTACCCATGTATTTGGGTTGTTTTTGAGTCGTTTTGGCCATGATAGGGCCACAAATGACTCTGGAGTCGAATTGCTTAGTTGAAGTTGTGTATTACCCAATTTTCGTGCCAATTTTGCTCTATGGTGTTTCCTTTCAATCCGAGAGCTGTTGTTTTGCTATGTGGGAAAAGTGGTTGGTATTTGGACTGTTTGGGAGTGGAAATGGATCATGAGTGTGATTGATACACCTAGTTTGTGTAGGAATCTCATAGACAGAGCTAGAGGGTTGGCTTTCTTCTCTACACCCCCTGAATAGAACTGGAAGGGAAGTCATGGCATGAGGGACTGTGCAATAGAGAAGGGGATGATTCCTTATGTTGGGTGTGTGTGGATGTCTTAGAATTCAGTCTAGCTCTGGTTCAGGTGTCCTTAGCTCTTTAGTGATCCCACTAGCTTAGCATCCAATGTTTCCATCTCCCGATATCCCGATAAACCCAACTCTGTTGGCTTAGCTATGTATTGTTGTGTACCCTTGACCTGATAAACCCAACCGTGTTGGCTTGACTAAGATGTGTATCGTTGGCTACGTGTGAGACTGCTAGTTTCCCCTTACTTCTTGTGGAATCATTCCTAGCTCAGGGGTGGCAATGTTGGTTAGATATTGATGAGCACACTGGCCTATTGTTGGGTGGAACATTGTAGCGACGTAGATAGTTGCAGGACAAGATTTCCTGCAGATAAGTATTCTTGTGGTTTAGTCCTTACAACTGTAATATTTTATGAATGAACATGATGCATGCTTATATGCTGTGAATGTATGATGACATGTATTTGCTTCTGTTGTATGTTTACGTGAATTAGATATCTGCATATGTATATTGCATCTTGCATCTGTGTATGATTTTATCAGCATGCATTTTATATTACCTTCATGTTTATGTTCGTGGGGCATGGTTTTTTCTGGGTGCTTATTTAGCATTTCCATTCGTGTCCTCTTCGTCAGTCAGAGGGTTGGGGATGTGACAACTTGGTATCAGAGCATCCAAGTTACAGCAGTGGGCCTCTATGGGCCAAGGAAAGCAGTTAACAGAGGTGGGGATGACCTCCGTTGAGCTCATGCCAACAAAAGAAAATTCCAAATTACCTAAGTGTTGAAGGAAATCATCTCCCTTGTCAACTATATTTATAGGAACCGAGCCGATGTATCGGCTGCATCGCCCGAAGGGAGCCGATGAGCTAAAGCAGCGGAAGCTATGGGAGGAATTGACCCAAGCTAGCTGCAACAACGGCTGCCTTCACTAAAGTTCACTGATATAGCGGGGCCTTCGGAAGGATATTTTCGTAGCAGCGGGTGTAAGATAGGGGTCGAGCCGATGAAGCCGATAGAAGATGAGAAGTATTTCGATATAGTGGCAATGGGAAAACAAGGAAAAGGGTCGCAATGGTGTCTGAGCTTCCAGGAGGTGAGGCATTGCGTTTGTGACGGAAGGAAGTTGGAGTTCAGGTCGCAGAAGAAAAATTTGTGAAATTTTTCTTAGTATAGAGAAATCGGAGAAACCTTCCTGATGCATGGCGATGACAGACAGCTAGGGATGGAGCCTCAATGACGGTTGAGAGCGGAAAACAGCGTCGATTCCCATTGGTAGGACTAAGCTGACGCAGTAGGTGAAAAGCCATGAATTCTCCGGTAAAGCGGTGGCTGGAAAAAGATGTGGGAGTTGATGCAATGGGAATAATTTAAGGTTCGAGTTGACACGTGTGGCAAGTGGAATATGAGGACCAAGCCAACCTATGGTGAAAAGAAAAGGAATATGAGTCAGTGTGCGGTGGCCAAAAGTTGAAGATCGAGTCGTGATGGTGGATGAAAGTCAGGGAAGAAGCCACAACGACGACTGGTTTGGCAGGATTGAGCTGCAACAACGGCGGATGGAAGACGACGAGTCTTCTGATGCGTAGCGGCAGCTGGGATAAGAGAATGAAGTCAAACCGTCAAAAGAAAAAGGGAAATCGGAGCCGCTATGACAAGTTAATGTTGAAAAATTTTCAGCTACAATGGAAGAAAACCTAAAAGATGGAGCCGAAAATCAGATTTCTAATGGAGTTTTAACAGGGTATTTTGCAGGTTTCCAGTGAAGTTCAGGGGCCATTAAAATGAGTAAATGGCAGCGGGGTTATGTGCCAGATTGCGCGAAATCAAAATTTTTACAAAAAAACAAAAAATGAGGGCGCTTCCCTTGACCCGCCCTGCAATGGCGAGCCACAAGGGGGAAATCCCCCTTGACCCCCATCGTCCCCTTCACACGGTCATTCTTTGGGAAATAAAATTTTATGTTTCGACAAAGTTGTCAATGTATGATTTTTCCAAGTAAAGGTAGGCAATGTATAATTCATTTGAATGTTATGTGGCTCGTAGTTGTATGTATTAACACATTTTGTAGAACCATAGCCACTTTCCAAGGAAATGTTTCAAGTAGTGCAGTTTGTTAAGGTAATTTGTGGTTCATCCATGAGAACCCATGACGGATATGATGCATGGAATTCCTACAAGCATGCACAAGATGCTATGGGGGAAAATGCCAAATTTGGAAATGATGATATAGATTTTAATGGAAGGAGATTTCAAGAGACTCCGACAAACATTGCAGCTACCATGAGAAGCTTGATGAAAGCCCAGAAAGAGCAGCATCAGTTGAATGCTGCTATGTTGCAAAGTTTTACCAGCTTGCAAAGGAAGATAGACTCTGGGAATGGTACAACAAAACCAAAAGGTAGTAAGAGCAGTACTAGAAGAAGAATAAGTTCTTCTAGTGGGTCATCTGACTTGGAAGAATCCAGTGGGGATTCAAGCTCTTCTTCTCGCAAAAGAAAGAGAAAGAGGTGCCACAGGGATCACTCTCGAGATGAATTCAAGAAGGCTAAACCTCCTATGTTTGATGGTGAAGTAAAGACTGGATAAGAATTTGAAGCTTGAATTCTTGGGATAAAGAAGTATTTCCAAGTTCATGACTATTCAGGAAACATGAAGGAAAGGGTTGCCATATTCAATCTGAATGGGAGGGAATCCATTTGGTGGGAGCACCTCAGACAGGTACAGAGGATCAACGAAAGAGCGATTAAGTGGAAGCAATTCAAGAAGTATTTCAAGCATAAATACCTCTCTGATAGGTATTATGATGTAAATATTAAGGAGTTCCATGAGATCAGATTGGGACAACAGACCATGGAGGAGTATTCCAACAAGTTCTTGGAATTGTTGAGGTATGTCAAGTACATCAGGGATGAAAAGGTAAAGATCCGAGGCTTTCTAATTGGATTGCCTCAGTCCTACATGGACATAATTGAGTTCTATGAGCCTAGAACTCTGGAAGAGGCAATCAGGAAAGCTAAGTACTGTTATGACAAAAGTAGGGGAAAGCCTGATTACCAGAAGAAATGGAAGGATAAAAGGAATGAGAATTCTAATCAAAGGAAGAAAGGTTTCAAACCTTCTAACTTCAGGAATCAGCAAAAGCAACCATCACAAGATGAGAAGAAGCCATCTAGAATGATGGGGGAAAATCCAATAAACCCACAACAGAACATGGAACCTCTTTGGTGTTGGAAATGTGGAGGACCCCACATGCATAGGAATTGTCAAATTGAAAATTAGAATGCAAGGCCAGCCTTACAACCTTCACTCAAGTATCAAGGGTCATACCTAGGATCTATGCAACACTAGAGGACCGCCAGGCAGATCGCCAGTCAACTATGTTTGAAGTTGCAGGTAAGATTGTTGAGCAATCTGTTTCTATTTTGATTGACCATGGTTCTACTCATAGCTACATTACTCCTAAAGTAGTGGAGATTTGTGCTTTTAAGAAAGTAAAACATAGAAAACCTTTGTTAGTTCAGCTAGCAACTGGAACTAAGAGAAGGGTTAGTGAAGTGGTAGAGAAATGTCTGTTGGTCATGAATGGATTAGTCACTTCTGTTGATATGAATGTTCTACCACTTGGTTCCTATGATGTTGTCATTGGAATGGATTGGTTTGAAGATCGTCTAGTTAATCTTGATTGTTATAATAAGAATTTTGAATGCATGGATGAAGAACAAAACCCGAGAGTTGTAAGAGGCATTCCAAAGTTGATTTCTATGAGGCAGATTTCAGCTATGCAGTTGAAGAAATTCTGTAGGAAAGGTTTCCAATTATATACAGCCCATATTTTTGAGGAAACAAAGAATGAAGCTCCTAGGTTGGAGGATTTTCATCTGTTGCAGGAATTCAGGGATGTGTTTCCTGATGAGATTTTAGGGCTTCCTCCAAAGAGAGACATTTATTTCACAATTGAACATGTGCTAGGAGCAGCACCAGTGTCCAAGACACCCTACAGAATGAGTACACCAAAAATGCTAGAGTTGAAGATGCAACTGCAATAGTTGTTGTAGAAGAAGTATATCAATCTGAATGTGTCTCTTGGGGAGCACCAGTTCTGTTTGTAAAGAAGAAATATGGTACACTCAGGTTGTGTATTGATTACAAACAACTAAACAAGGTCACAGTGAAGAATAAATACCCCTTTCCCAGGATTAATGACATCTTTTATCAAATGAGGGGAGAAAAGGTATTTTCAAAGATTGAATTGAGGTTTGGTTACCATCAAGTAAGAATCAAGGATGAAGACATTCATAAGACAACCTTCAGAACAAGGTATGGACACTATGAGTTTTTAGTGGTACCATTTGGCTTCACAAATGCACCAGCTACATTTATGTGCCTTATGAATAATGTCTTCAACAGGTATTTGTACAAGTTCATCCTTGTCTTCCTTGATGATATTCTTATTTACTCTAAGAATGAGGAGGAGCATGAAGAGCATTTGAGATTGGCATTGCAATTGCTCCGGGAACATAAGCTATACACAAAATTGAGCAAGTGTGACTTCTATAGAGATAGGATTCAGTATTTGGGTCACATTATCTCAGAAGAGGGTATATCAGTAAACCATGAGAAGATTGAGGCCATTATGAATTGGTCTACTCTGAGGAATGTGAGAGATGTAAGATCTTTTATGGTACTTGCAGGATATTACCAAATATTCATTGAAGGATTATCCAAGGTTGCACATGCCATCACTTCTTTGCAAAGGAAGGGTATAAAGTTTGAATGGACATCGAAGTGTGAAGAAAGATTCCAGCGGTTGAAGAATATTCTCACAAGTGCACTAGTCTTGAAAGTTGCATACCCAGAGAAATATTTTGTGGTGTGTACTGATGCATGTGGACAAGGACTTGGAGGAGTCCTTATGCAAGACAACCACGTAATATGTTCTGAGTTAAGAAAGTTGAAAGAGCATGAGAAGAACTATGCCACTCATGATCTAGAACTTGCAGCCATAGTACATGCTCTTAGGATGTGGAGGCATTACTTCATGGGCAGGAGATTTGAGCTAAGGACAGACCATTGTGGTGTGAAGTACTTGTTTGATCAGCCAACATTAAATGATAGGAAATCTAGATGGCTATATTTTTTATGTGGGTTTGATTTTGAAATCAAGCACATAAAAGGAAAGGAGAAAAAGGTAGTTGATGCACTCAACATGAAGGTGCAAAAAATGCATGTGGCATCTCTTAGTATTTTCCAGTCAGATTTGAGGCAGCAGATTATTAGTCATACTGCTAAAGATGAACTGTACGAGCAGGTAAAAGAAAAATTGCAGCAGCAAAATCTTGAGAAGAGGTATGAGGGATAGAAATTGGAAGAAGATGGAATTATTACTTATAAAGGTAGATTCTATATTCCAAATGCAGCAGATTTCAGGAGAATGGTTATGGATGAAATCCACCAAGCTCCATATTATGGTCATCCAGGATATCAGAAGACGATTACTATAGCCAGAAAGTAGTACTTTTTTCCAGGAATGAAAAAGAACATGGCTGAATATATTTCAAGGTGCATGAAATGTAAGCAGGTAAAGGTTGAGCATCAACATCCCGCAAGTTTGTTGCAGCCTTTTCCACTTCCAGAATGGAAATGGGAAGTTATTTCCATGAATTTCATTACAAGGTTTCCAGTGACTTGGAGATAACATGATTCCATCATGGTTGTGGTGGACAAGTTGACAAAGGTAGTGCATTCCATACCGGTTAAGTCTATGCATAATACTGATGACATTGCAAAGATCTTCATGAAGGAGATTTTCAAATTACATGGATTGCCTAAGGAAATAGTCTCTGATAGAGATGTCAAGTTCACTTCCAATTTTTGGAAGGGGTTGTTTTCTTATTTGGGTACAAAGTTTAACTTCAGTACTTCCTAGCACCCCCAAAATGATGGGAAGACAGAGAGATTGACTCGTGCTTGAATACATGCTTCACATGTATGTGATGGACAAACCAACCAAGTGGGAAGATTACTTACACTTGGTAGAAATTGCATATAAAAATGTACAACAAGCATTCTTGGGGATGAGTCCATATGAAGCTTTGTATGGTAGGAGCTTTAAGACACTAGTGACATGGGATGATCCAGTGAACAGGGTTGTACTTGGGCCATAATTGCTCAAGGAAATGGAGCAAGAGGTTGTAAAGATCAGGAAAAATCTGAGAGTAGACCAAGACAGATAGAAAAGCTATACAGATAAGAATAGGGTGAACAGAGAGTTCAGTGTTGGGCATCATGTTTACCTCAGAGTGATGGAAAAGAAGAGTTCCTTGAAGCTTGGAAGTTGTGCCAAGTTGTCACCTAGATATTATGGGTCGTTTGAAGTGCTTGAAAGAATAGGGCTAGTTGCATATAGACTTTCATTTTCTTCTAGCACTAGAGCTCATAATGTTTTTCATGTTTCTTTGCTTAAGAAACATGTACATGATCCTAACCATGTGATAAATTGGGATGTGATTTAGGTGGAACCTAAGGGAGAGTTTCGAATCAAGCCAAAGCGCATCCTTGATAGGAAGGTCACCATGCTCCAGAATCAAGACATAGGACAGGTAAAGGTGCAATGGGAGCACTACGGCCCTGAAGAGGTTACATGGGAACTGGAGGATGCCATGTGATTGGCACATCCATTTTTGTTCAATTCTACAGAGCACTGAGGCGATTCCAGTGTAGCATTTTGTTCAATTTTGTAAAGCACTGATGACAATGCTATTGAAGGGGAGGGGATTGTAACACCCCGATTTTGACCCCATCTACATTAAATGTATATGATGTATATATTGTAATGGATCATGGTGTGGAGCTATAGGAAAATGCCCCACCATTGATTGTCATATTGTATTTCGGTGATGCCAATAGTATTTTGTGCTAACCAGGCATGTTATAATGTTGGATACCACGTACATATGAAAAATTAATTAAAAAGCTACAACCATCTATGAAAATTGCAACAATAATGAAGAGGGGCATGATTTCCTAAGGATAAGGGGGGGATGTCTAACCCTTGGGAATCCATTAGGGAATGCCAAAGTGTCAAAAGGTGAACCCATATAGATGTCAACCATCCTTTTTATCTTATTCACCCTTTTTCCCTTGTCTCATTCAACCAACTGAATTAATTTTGTAGGAGTTGGTTGGGTAGTTATTGCCCTTGGGGAACATATGCATGGGAAATCGTGAAAGTTGGCAGGATTGTCAGTCCTTTGCCACATGCAATCCCATGGGCAGGGGCATTCTCGTTTCCCTCACCAGAACAGGGAACCCATTCCATGATTCTCCCTCACGCAGGCAGCTGTGTTTTGTTCTTCCTTCCCGATTTGGGGTTTGCTATGTGTAAGTATTAGCCACGACTGGGTCTGTGTATGCCAAAACCCCTTCATGCAGATCCTGTTCTTCATCTCATGAAATATGAGAGGTTGGGTTGTCTTACCCACATATTTGGGTTGTTGTTGAGTCATTTTGGCCACGATAGGGCCATAAACGACTTTGGAGTCGAATTGCTCAATCAAAGTTGTGTATTACCCAATTTTTGTTCCAATTTGCTCGGTGGTGTTTCCTTTCAATCCAAGAGCTATTATTTTGTTGTGTGGGAACAGTGGTTGGTATTTGGACTGTTTGGGAGTGGAAATGGAGCCTGAGCATGCTTGATAAACCTAGTGTGTGCAGGAACCTCACAAACAGAGCTAGAGGCTTGGCTTTCTTCTCTACACCCCTTGAATAACACTGGAAAAGAAGTCATGGCCTGAGGGACTGTGCAACAAAGAAGGGGATGATTCCTTGTGTTGGGTGTGTGTAGATGTCTTAGAATTCAGGCTAGCTCTTCTGCAAGTTTCCTTAGCTCTTCAATGATCCCACTAGCTTAGCAGCCAGCGTTTCCAGATCCTGATAGCCCAATAAAACCAACTCTGTTGGCTTGGCTATGTATTGTTGTGTACCCTTGGCCTGATAAAGCCAACCGTGTTGTCTTGGCTGAGTTGTGTATCCTTGGCTATCTATGAGCCTACTAGTTTCCCCTTACTCCTTGTGCAATCATTCCCAGCTCAGGGATGGCATTATTGCTGAGAGATTGATGAGCACATTAGCCTATGGTTGGGTGGAATGTTGTAGTGACATAGTTGGTTGCAGGACAAGCTTTCCTGAAGATACCTATTCTTTTTCTTAAGTCCTTGCAACTGTAATATTTTATGAATGAATATGATGATTTTTTAAATGTTGTGAATGTATGATGACATGTATTTGCTTCTATTGTATGTTTACGTGAATTAGATATATGCATAAGTATATGGCATCTTGCATCTATGTATGATTTTATCAGCATGCATTTTATATTACCTTCATGTTTATGTTCATGGGGCATGGTTTTTCTCGGGTGCTTAGTTAGCATGTCCAGTTGTGTCCTCTTCGCTGGTCGAAAGGTTGGGGACGTGACAACTTATTTAATTTATGTTTTGATTGTGGCATTATATTATCTCATTCCTCCAAATACTATCTACAAGGGAATGGATTGGATGAGTTAAGCAACAAAAATATCAAGAACATTATAAAAAATATTTTTGGAGACAATAAGAAAAGTTGGGATAATAATTTAAAGTACGTAGTATGGGTTAAGTATATCACACACAAAGAATGAATTGGAAAGATCCACTTTGAGATTATGTATGGGATTGATGTTACCTTACCTATTCATATGAAACTGCAGGCATATAAAATCCTCCAATAGCACATCCCAGATCTAGATGTAGTCCAGCATAGTATTGATCATTTGATAGAGATTGAGGAAACCTAAATAAGAGATTTCAATCATATGGTCTAGAGTCAGAAAAAAAATTCAAGGAAAATTTGATAAGAATACTCACGAGTGCAACTTCGAGAAAGAAACCACGTCCTCCTGTGGAACAAAAGAAACGAACAACCAGGTAAGCATAGTAGGTTTGAAATTCTTTGCTTAGGTCCATATCAAATTTATGTTGTTACATGTAATAATTATTTCATCCTAATCCATTTAAGTGGAGAAAAGTTTCCCTTCCCCGTTAATGGGAAAGCATTAAAGAGACTTTTCACAGGTGATATCTTATTTCTCAAAGACATACTTTCCTTTGTATTATTAGCTTCATTTGTGTTCAAAATTTAGTATTATCCATGGATTTCACTTGTTGTTATTTCATTTTGATTTATTTCACAATTCATTTTGAAAAAGGTAGGACACAAGTGTTTGTTTTTGATGAAATTGAAATAGTTTTTGTTATATGTGTGTATAGGTCTACATGTGCTCAATATATTCTATGGGGTTTTGATACACTCTTGAGAAGAGTTCATTTTTTGTTGTTGGAGCCAACTATTATTCCTCCTATTTTCTAAAGCATTGATTCTAGATGTACCGGAGTGAGGGGTTCATTTTTTCTTTGCAAAGGCCAAGTTTTGAGTCTATATTTTGTAAGTTATTGATTTTGAATCTAAATACGCTTGATTAGGTCATGGAAGGTCTCCTTAGTTTCCACCTAGAGAAGGTGTTGGTCTTGTAGATCTGTTGACTACCCTTTGGGTGGGTGTCTAGTGCCCTTGAGACAAATCATTGGGACACATGGCCACACTCATATTTTTATTTGTAGAGGTAATTTCATGTGTAACGGTTGTCATATTCATCTTATATCCCTTCATTTTACCACTTGGACCTATTGTTGTGATGCAAAACCCCTCCTGCTGGTCTCTAGACCCATGATGTCATTCCTTAAAGAAGAATCATACATATTTAAAAAGAAGGGTGTTGAGGGAAAAGCATTTGTTGGGGTTATTTTGGGCATGAAACCATCCTTTTGTCTCATCTTTCACTTGGTGGAGCCTAATTTCACATTTTTATTCTTATTTTATGTCATTGTGTGGCTTAGTCCCCAGTTTCTTAGTGCATTGATCTTAAATTTTATAATTTGTCATTAATTTTGTGAGATTGAATTTGTAAAATGATGAGATTTGTCTCATATAAACAAGGAAACCTCTCCTCATTTTAAAATCATGGATAAGGGTTCAAACATGGTATATTTTATTTTTTCTCTTGGTATATTGGAGTTATTAAGCTAGTGCACACCTCTCTATTATATGTCTTTTTTCTTTCTTGAAGGATGAATGTAAGGATTTATAGGGTTTGATTGTCATAAGATAAGTTGATCCTAGAATTTTTCGTACTAAATTATGCTTAAGAGGAACCTAATATGCAACCTTACTTTCTCTTGGGTTAGTATTTGGTGAGATATTTCCTAACCCTAATTTAACTTTACTCTTCAAGTTCTTTGAACTGAGATAGGGTTGCATTGCTAATATTTTGACAACCTTCTTGAGGAAACCATCCTACAAAGTAGCTCCCCATTGTTTAAATTAGGCCTTGGAAATCTCTCTTTGCCCTAATTAGGGTTTTACTACCTAGACTTTAAGGTTGATATCTTAGCCCTAGTTGCAAGTATAGAATGCCATCTCAAGGCAAGGGAAGTTAGCCTTGATCCATCATAGCCCTAGGTTTTGAGACAAGAATCTAATACCCTATCTTTAAACCCCCTTTTATCCATTTTAAATGTTTTTATTTTATGCAAAAAATACATAAAATAAGTATATTGCTATAAAATACCTAAAAATATAAATAATTTCCAAAAATAATATGTGTGTGTGTGTGTGATTTGGAATTTCTTGTCCACTCTAAAATTTCACCCTATGGGTTTATCCACAAACTCTAGAGGGTGTCCTCTTCTTATCATGTATATTGGGATATGTGAAACAATTGAACTTGAGATAATTGTTAATTATTTGGTATTTTTTGTTCACCCTCAAAGTGTAGCCTAGTTTAGTTATTATCTTTCCCTTGAGAGTGCACCTTTTTGAAGACTTGCCTAGGGATGCATGATATTATATAGGGAAGCATGAAATTTCCTTGAAAGGTATTTCATTTATTTATTTTTGTGATAATGTTAATAACTCCATTATTGTATGATTATTGTGTCTTGTTTAATAGTGTTTAACTCTGATAAGTCACTGATCGTAGCTATTAGGGTTTCGTGTAAGTTATTTTTGGTATGTTTGTGGTTGTAGGTGTATTTCATCAATTATGGTCTCCCCCTAGGTTCTAGAGTTACCCAAAATGTTGAGAGGTTGGAATTTTATGGAATTATGTCTACTCTCTACCGAGCTTACCAACATTATTCCTAGTCCACACATCCTAGTTGTGTTAGGGATGCTAGTTTGGGTGGTAACAAAACTATCCCAATTATTCAAGAATTCCTACTGGAATACATATCCAATTTTGATTCTAAACACCCCCAAGGATACCTCTAGTAGGCCAAGTATACTCTACAAGGGTCTCATGCGGTAGTTCAAGGATGCATTCAACATTATATCCTGAGAGGCTTCATAGCTTGTAAGTATTTTTCATGGATTTTGTGCTAGATAAAGATTCATTTAGGGAACTAGGTCCTTATTGTCCTCTTCTTACCTTGGTTATACCTTGAGACACATTCTTGATCCACAACTAGCCTAGGAACGTCACCATATCCCCATTAGAGGTATATAACCAATAAAGATCAAATGTTGTGGTTTGAGGACTCATTCATGGTTATTGAACCTAAGAAACAAGATTTAGGATTGGAGGCTCTTGTTTACATACCTTGACTATGCGTAAGGACTTGATAGCCATCAATGGTTCCCAAGACCTAGTGATGGCACCCATATTTAACTCAAATGCCAAAGCTCGATGTATAAGTCTCATGTTAGAATTTTTGGGTGTTTTTTATGGTAGTTGAGATTGAGACTGTTCAATTAGGTATTAAGGGAATCATTTCCCCTTTGGATATGTTTACATTATTTGAACACATTTCTAGTCTAAGGAGACAAAAATTATTGTTTGTTGGTCCAAGGACTTGTTCAATGCTCTTGGTATTGATAGGATTCAATAAGACCATAAGACAAACATTTTCATTATTTGATGATGTTCAAGTCCATATGACCCATACATAGTCTCGTGTGGTGGTATAATGACATGTTCATGATTCTTAAAACAAGCATCCATTCTTAGAAACTATTCTCTCAAGATTCAAATATAAAAAATTTACCTAGAATACCTATTTTGAGACAAGTAAAAATTCCTAACTTCCATAAATTATAACTTTGAACTTGTAAATAAACATGACCTAAAAAAAATTCCAAAATTACTTTCTTTGTCACTTTGGTACACTCTCCCTTCTTCTCATAGGAACTTGAATAGTAGCATTCCCATTATATTCCAAAGAAACCTTCTCTCATCTTTGGAATGGAGTAAATAGGAGTGTTGGAGAAACCCACCAACAAAGAATCGTCGACAGGGGTTTCCACTCTATCGATGCCCAACCAGTGCAATCTCCCTAAGCACTGGCTCAGACAGGTTTTACCCTGCCCAACAATGTTTGTGGAGTAGACGAGGTCTCACCCGAGGTGTTCAAGGGAGAGCTATCGAAACTGAGTTTTCGGCAATGGGGACGGAGGATATGGGGATCTGACGAAAGGACACCATAACTGATAGATCCATAGATTTACAGTCAACTTTACACCATTTCCTACTCTTGCAGAGTGTATTCAGAACTTATGCAATCATTATAGCATCGTACAGTTGTCACAATATTGCTCATACCACATTATTGTCCATAAGACATATATACTCATAGTGCAATAGACAGTAGCAGAAAAATAGATCACATCGATATAACAGAAAGATACTAAATCACGGCAACATCATAACAAAATAGGTCGCAATAACAGAACATGTCGCACATCATAACAAATTAAGTAAAAATATCATAACAGATCAGATCATAGCAGTGATAACAGACAGGATTTGTGCCACGATATCCATATCATATTAATCTTGCACAAAGGATCCACATTACACAATTCTTCTCCAAAACCAGAGATTGCATACATCAGGAAAACCCAGATAAATCATAGATACACAGGAAATTCTTCATAAAACCAAATTGCACTAGATCTTATGCCCCAATTCTATGATAATCAAGATCCTTTTTTTCTCCTCTTCTTGGTACCGTCTACTTGCAAAACTAGATCTATAAATAGGCTTGCACCATTACATTGAGGGTCCACTTCTAACGAACTTATAACCGCTAATGACCTATTACAACAAAACTTGGTCAAATAACATATAAAATATTCAAAGCGGTTATTCTTGCACCCATCGCGCTAATCTAGCCTTGTGTGGTACCACGTGAGGTTGCACAACTGCCGCGATGATACGAAACTTAGTTACAAAAACCCCTACCAACAGGCCCCCAACACAATCTTGTGGCTCATCCCTGAACCACGTCAGGTTGATAGGGTATGTGCCGACGTCTGGACCTTGAAATATTCAAATTGCTACGAAATCTCACGTACCTGAAATTGGACTTTGTCAACAGCACTCTAACAATTAGTCAAAGCCTGTTTCACTGGTGCTCCTCTTTGGCCTCACTGTTGACCGTTTTTCAATGCTCTTGTATTGCTTGCAGTGTGGCATTGCTTTAACAGCCAACTATCCATCAATTTCCTAAAATTCATTAAGATGAGCGCGGTGCTTTTGTTGGAGTTCCTGCGCATGGGCATCTCTCTGCTGTAAATCCTTTAGTTCTTCGGCCCGTGTGATATATACCATTAGTGGCATGGCCCTCAGTGATGTTTTCAATGTCTTCAATTGACCTTCATCTTCTTACGCTTGTGTAGTTAGCTGATCAAGCTACTCGTCCTTGAAAACTCTCTGCCAAAACTATGTTGTCTCTTCCATAATGGTTTTAGCCTCTTGCTCCATGTTTTCTAACTTAGTTGCGATGTCTTCAATGGAGGATTTCCTTTCTGCAACCTACTTCGATGATGTTGTAGGTTGTACTGGGGCATTGAGCATCAATTTGGTATCCTAAAGTTGAACAATATTTTTCCCCAATCATTTGTCCTTTTCAACTGGGGTGAGTTCGGCTGT
Organism: Pseudotsuga menziesii; assembly: GCA_001517045.1. Taxonomy (NCBI): domain Eukaryota; kingdom Viridiplantae; phylum Streptophyta; class Pinopsida; order Pinales; family Pinaceae; genus Pseudotsuga; species Pseudotsuga menziesii. The sequence continues at coordinate 41,732 of LPNX010665012.1, read as the reverse complement.
GTTCTCAAAAATGTACTAGTAGGCTTCAGAAACAGCCTGCTCAACTTCGCCACACCTGGCACACATCTGTGTCTGTTCAACGATTAGGCAGTCCTGTACCTTTTTCAATTCCATAATCTCTTCAGCAGCCTTTTGCTCCATCTCACCATATGTCACCGTCAAGGCATCGATTTCTTGAATGTTTTCTTCTACCAGCTGCACCGCATTGTGTACCACGCAAGTCCAAATTAGGGTGATGGGCGAAAGAATAACCGATTTGAATATTTTATATGTTATTTGAACAAGTTTTGTTGTAATAGGTCATTAGCAGTTATAAGTTAGTTAGAAGTGGACCCTTAGTGTAATGGTGCAAGCCTATTTATAGATCTAGTTTTGCAAGTAGACGGTGCCAAGAAGAGGAGAAAAAAAGGATCTTGATTATCATAGAATTGGGGCATAAGATCTAGTGCGATCTAGTTTTGTGAAGAATTTCATGTGTATCTACGATTTATCTGGGTTTTCCTGATGTATGCAATCTCTTGTTTTGTAGAAGAATTGTGTAATGTGGGTCCTTTGCACAAGGTTAATATGATATGGCTATTGTGGCACAAAACATGTCTGTTATCACTGCTGCGATCTGATCTGTTATGATATTACGACCTAATCTGTTATGATGTGCGACATGTTTTGTTATTACGACCTATTTTGTTATGATGTTGCTATGATTTAGTCTCTTTATGTTATATCGATGTGATCTATTTTTTTGCTATTGTCTATTGCACTATGAGTAGATATGTCTTATGGACAATGCTATGGTATTATCAATATTGTGACAGTTGTATGATGCTATAATGATTGCATAAGTTCTGAATACACTCTGCAAGTTGAGGAAATGGTGTAAATTCGACCGCAAAGCTCTGGATCTGGCAGTTATGGTGTTCTTTCATCAGATCCCCATATCCTCCGTCCCCACTGTTGGGAACTCAATTTTAACAGCCCTCCCTAGAAAACCTTGGGTGAGACCTTGTCTGCTCCGCAGACATTGCTGGGCAGGTTAAAACCTATCTGGGCCAGTTCTCAGGGAGATTGTGCTGGTTGGGCGTCGACGGAGCGGGAATCCCTATCAACAAGGATTTGTTGGTGGGTTTCACCAACAAATGGTTCTGTTGCCGGGACAAAAGATTTTTTTTTAGAAATCGACGCCTTAAAGGAAACTCAAGATGAGATGCAGCGAAAGGCTGCTGAAGCAACGGAACCATTTTTTGGAGAAACCCACCAACAAAGCCTCATCGACAAGGGTTCCCACTCTATCGACGCCCAACCAGTGCAATCTACCTTACCACCGTCCCGGACAGGTTTTACCGTGCCCAGCAACGTTTGCGAAGCAGACGAGGTCTCACCCAAGGTGTTCAAGGGAGATCTATGAGAACTGAGTTTCCAGCAGTGGGGACGGAGGATATGGGGATCTGACGAAAGGACACCATAACTACTAGATCCTGAGCTTTGCACTCGACTTTACACCTTTTCCTCAACTTGCAGAGTGTATTCAGAACTTATGCAATCATTATAGAATCATACAGTTTTCACAGTATTGCTAATACTGCAGCATTCTCCATAAGACATATCTACTCATAGTGCAACAGATAGTAGCAGAAAAATAGATCGCATCGATATAACAGAAAGAGACTAAATCACAGTAACATCATAACAAAACAGGTCGCAATAATAGACTAGGTCACACATCGTAACATATTATGTCGTAATAGCATAACAAATCAGATCACAGCAGTGATAACAGATAGAATTTGTGCCACAATAGCCATATCTTATTAACCTTGCACAAAGGACCCACATTACACAATTCTTCTCCAAAATCGGAGACTGCATACATCAGGAAAACCCATATAAATCGCAGATACACAAGAAATTCTTCACAAAACTAGATCGCACTAGATCTTATGACCCAATTCTATGATAATCAAGATCCTCTTTTTCTCCTCTTCTTGGTACCGTCTACTTGCAAAACTAGATCTATAAATAGGCTTGTTCCATTACATTGAGGGTCCACTTCTAACTAACTTATAACCACTTATGACCTATTACAACAAAACTTGGTCAAATAACATATAAAATATTCAAAGCAGTTATTCTTCCACCCATCGCGCTAATATGGCCTTGCGTGGTATCGCGTGAGGTTGCACAGCTTCCGCGATGATACGCAACTCACTTACCAAAACCCCTTCCAACAAGGAGGAGAGATAGCTTGGAGAATAATATGAAGGCCAAGCATTTGTAATCCTTGAGCTTTCACTTTTCCTTTTATCTCCTTTTTTCAATTGAGGAGGAATTATATTTTTTGTTTTTATTTTATTTAGTACATGAGATAAATCATTCATTCATGTGACCTCTCATTTAAAGAGTTAATTAGACAAACTTCTAATCTTTAAATTGTATTTAATCATTGGAATATTGTCTTTATCTAATGGTATAAACCTTTAGTAGTGGCATGGGGTCCTTCATTCCCATGCGACCCCTAAATATTCAACCTCATCCTTAGCTATGACCAAAACATTTGCGAACTTTTTCCCATGTGTGTTCTTGAAGCCATTGTTATTTGGATCCAATTTCATATCACACCTCCTCATTAGGAGGACTTTGGTCCCCAAAATATTCCAAGGATAGATGAGGGAACCTGTTTTCAAACTAGTTCCTCTCATATCATTTCTATTTCCTTGGATTCTATACCTTGGGGCCAATCTAGAAGTCCTTGTAGTCCATTGTGGGCTACTAATTCTTTATGGTGCAACATTATCTTCTTCCAACTCTACAAGTGTGTGTGGTGCAAGGTCTTCAATAGTTGTAAGAATATATTGATCACCATATCCATCAAACATGGATGGATCACTATGAGCAGAACATCTGCTAAATTTTTCCAATCATTTTCTTGGAACCATTGTTATTTGGATCCAATTTCACATCACACCTCCCCATTGGGAGTATTTTGGTCCCTAAAAAATTCCGAGGACAGATGAGGGACCTTGCTCTCATTCTAGTTTCTCTCATATGATTTATCTTTGTTTGGAGTCTACCTCTTGGGGAAAATCTATCATAATACTCATAATCCTTTGTGGGTTACCATTTATTTACGTTGCAACACGATCTTCTTCCAACTCTACAAGTGCATGCAGTGCAAGGTATTCAACAATGGTAAGAATCTATTGATCACCATCTCCATCCAACATGGATGGATCAGATAGCTTCAATTACTCTATGTTCACCATCAAACTCATCTACATATATGGACGAAGCCTAAATCTAAAATAATTCTCATTCACTTTTTCAATGATGACAAATGGTTCCTACTTGAGAGGATTAAGTTTTTTTACTGGTCCTTGCATAGGTGAAGCCATACCTTATCTGCAACATAGAAATTATGGACAAAAATAATATATACAAGCAAGCCAAAGTGTACAAAGAAATGATTGAATAATATCTCATTTGCCTCTTGTCTACACATCATCTTCTTGCAAAGAATGAGCACACACATCTTATTAAAATTATTCACTATGAAAATTGGGTAGTCATGGACTCTATGTGACATTATAAATTATCCAATGAAGTCCATATAAATTATCTCCCATGGCCTGCATGGTATTAGCAGTGGCATATACAACCCAATATTTTGATTTCTTAGCTTGCTAGTTCTACAAAACACACAACCTTTAACAAATCCTATGACCTTCTTGGTACATATTGGAAGTAGGATATACAATCAAATATTTTAGTTGCTTGGCTTGTTGGTGTTACACATGACACAATATCTAAAAAATATTTCCACATGATCCTACACCTTTATCAATTGCACATATTGCTACAATTTTCCACTATATTTGTCACTATGAAATTCCCAATAGTCCTTGAAGTGTGGGACTCTCTCCTTCGAAATCCTTATCCCTTCATGAATGTATAACTTGTCTAACTTGTATAAAAATCCTTCCTATAGGTGTAATTCATATCCTTATTGGAATTTACTTATCTCTCCCTTAACTCCATGTAAATAAATATTCATCTTCATCTTCTTCATAATCATATTTAAGAAGATCATGTGTGAATGGCTCAAGGTGCACAATCACACCCATTGTTTAAATCTTCTTCAGTGGTGTTTGTGAGAGCATGTATTCCACTGTGTTTGTGACTACTTTCTTGTACTTTATCAATAGATGGAATTATAGGTACTGCAAGTGTTGGTGACTAATTTGAGTGATAGTATCCTTCCCAAATAGGAAATGCTTAAATTTATTTACTAATTACATGATTGCAAAGAGATATTTATCACATGTGGGTCAATCTAGTACTTCTCAATGAAACAAATTCAATTGGTATCATATTGGTGCCCCTTCTCGCATAATCACTACTCCCAATGCACATCCAGTAACATTAGTCTCCAACTCAAATGGTTGTTGCAAGTTTGGAAAGGTCTAAATTGGAGTGGTATTGATCCTTCTCTTTAAGTCTTGAAATGCCCTCTATTTTGGACATCCCTAATGCAAGATCCTCCCTTTTGTATTCATGGAGTGTGGAGGAACTACAACCTTAGAGAACTTGGAAACCAATTTCCTTAAGTAATGAGGTGCTCCCATGTAGATCCTATTAACCTTCGATCAAGATGGTTCAATTGGGCCATTAATTGATGGTTGGAATATTATCTATACCTATGCTCAACTCTCCTCCACTTATTAGGTGTTCAAGATAAATCAAGGACTCTTTCCAAACTCAAATTTATTCAAATTTTAAATCTGTTATTTCTCCTTTAAGGTCTCTAATACCCTTGTCACATGTGAGAGGTGCTCTTTACATGTGTGTATAAATATTATCATCTCATATAGATATACCATTACAAATTAATCAATAAATGGGAATAACACGCAATATATCAATCTCATGAAATTTACAAATGTATTACATAAACCTAAAGGAATCACTAACCATTAGTACAAACCTTGCCTCGTTTTGAAGACAGTATTCCACACATTTTCAACTTTGATACTAACTTGATGGTGGATTGACTTGAGTTCCAACTTGGTGAAGAAATAATCTTTTTGCACTTGGTCCAACAAGTTATTAATACTTGGAAAAGTATATCTACTCTTTACTGTGATTTTTTTAGGCCTTGATATCTAATATACATTCTTCAACTCATGCCCCTTATCACTATGATGAATGGTGAACCAAAAGGTGTATTAGGTCTGATGAATCCCTTATCCAACAATTGCTACAATTGCTTCTTCACTTATTTTTATTTCATAATTGGTCTTCTTATACAACCTAAGGTTAGGTATTGATGATTCCAACAACAACTGAATTTTATGTTATGCCTCGCTTGCTTGGGTGGAAGTCCTCGATGTTTGTAGAACACTTAATTGTAGGCTTCAATTAGTTGTTTTAGTTGTTGGCACCACTTTCCAATACATCTCTCAAAGGATTCTCTCAACTCCACCACTACCCTTATCCTTATTTCTTGCATTCTCTCAAGAAGAACAAGAAAAATTTCTTGGTGTTGCAAACGATTCTTAGAGCTTTGTGAGAAATTATAAGAGGAAGTTTAGTTTTGTCCTTATGTGCAGTAATAGTATATGATATCCCATCTTTGGAAAGCCTATGTTGGTTTTCTCTAGTATCCTAAATATGTCATTTCTCATGTACAAATATGGAGTTCCAAATACAACTCCACAAACATTTATAGGACCCACATCTGCCATTACCTCATCCACATAGTTTTGGTCGATAACAAATCTAAATTTGCATTGCATGTTTACCTTCAAATCTACAACTTTTCTTACCCAACACAAAGGATATGGTGGGTGTGATTCTGGATATATAGGACAATATTCTCAAAAAATTGTTTAGATATCATTTTGGATTGGGAACCTAGATCAAATAATAAATCTACCTTACTCTATTTCATGTGAATATTTATGTAGAACAAATCATTCATCTCCTTCTCCTCCTTATTTATGTAACCAATCAAAGATTCTTTTTGAAAAGTAGTGAAACACATCTTCCCTTCTAGGTATAATCCATTGTACACCTTTTCCTCAGCATCTATAGTGATCAATTCTTTCTTTTTCTTTCTCATCTAAACGATTTTGGGGAATTTATTAGGGTGTAATTTCCAACAATCCTCCTGAATATGTCCTTTCTTTTTGCAATCCTTACATTGTTTGAAGGAAAGGTTAGAATCATGTTCCACTAACACAGTATTATTTCCATTCCAATTCTTATTGTTATTCCCTTTATTTTGTTCCTAATATTATGCTTGCATGTGTGTATTAGGTTATTTCTATTTCTTGTCTCTGTAAAGATATTGTGCCTGAATTCTAGCTTCATTGATTGCCTTAGGCTTGAAAAAAATCAATGGATATTATATTTCTGGTAGAAATTCTCCTAGATATTTAATTAGCATTTATGGAATCTTAATAGATACTCCTAACTAGATATCTCTCTTCTAGAACTTAGTAGTGAATTTCTATATAGTTTTTCCTTTCCCTTTCCTAAAGTAGTGCCATACAATTTATTGATGCTTCTCATACCCAATTGGATAAAATAATGCATTTATCATTGCATTGAACACTTCCCAATCAATCATTGGTCGCTCATTCTCTAATGTTCTACCTCTTGCATGACTCTCCCATGATGCTAGAGCATTCCCTTCAAGCTTCAATTGGAAATATAATATTCTTTATCTTTTGATGACCTCATAATCATTGAAGCACACATCCATCTGTTGTAGCCCTTAATTGAATTTAGTGGAATCCACTTCACTTACATGAGTTTTGATCTTCAATTTATCCTCCACATAAAAAAATACCTTTGTCTTGTTGTATATATATTCTCTTGTCTCTATCTCTATATGAGGTTATGACTTTAGTTCTTCATCTTCTTTCTTGAGATACCTTGGGGTATCCTTTTGCTATGAGGCTGGCCCTATTCCTTTTCCATCCAACAACTGCATTACCATGGATGTAAGGGTGTCTATACTCTACTCTAGTCAATTTAGCCTTAACTCAATATCTTCCTCGTCTTCCTTGTGATGACCCCCTAGCATGTCTATACCTTGACTTCTCTCAATTAGGCTTGGAAATGATTCATGTACAAACCTATAGTCACTACAAGTGTTTACCATATAGGTCTCACTAAGTATTCAAAAAACTAGGCTCTAATACCATATAATACCTAAATGGTGGGATCATAGCTTGTCCATTTCACCAACATAAATCGTCATATTCTCATTTAACATGTTAACCAATATAAGTGACCAAAGTAAGGTTTGTTTTCCTCTTTAAAAAAATCAAATATAATAGTTAGAATTAAAAGAGATTGTCTTGTAGGATGCAAGAGATAACATACCATCACTAAACTAACTCAATTTGTATTAGGTAGACAACAAACCACTAATGCAGGCATTGATTAACTAAAATAAAAACACCATTCATCTAATTTCTTCAATTGGAAAACCAAACAAATGAGTTAGACCGCAATTTCACTACGAATAAGTTTCATCTACATGCATACCAAGTTCACTTATGAGGGTAAATTTGATTGACTGAGGCATCAATTTCACTAATTGGGCATCAATTCCGGTCATAGGCATATCCACTTCACTTGCTAAGGGAATAATTCATTGACTAAGGAAACACTTTTACTCATTGGACATTGATTCCACTCACAACCATATCCATGTCACTTGCTAAGGAGAAAATTCATTGATTGAGGAAACAATTTCAGTCATAGGGAATTTATTCCACTCACAAGAACACCCATTTTACTTGTTGAGGGGAAAATTCATCGACTAAGGAAATTATTCTACAATGTTAGCAAAGGTGGCAGAAAGTGAGATTTACATGAAAGTAAACTCCCTATGTGGATTTGTTTTGGAATCCAATGGAGGATAATTACTCCATAATTCATTAAACCATAGAGAAAATTCATTCTTGGCTCCATTCTACTTTTATCTCTCTCATTCATTCATTCATTGGAGTAGATTAATGACACATTGATCTCTCAAGTAACACATAAAATAAATGAATTCATACAGTAAACATATGCACACAATAAGGATGGACCATAACATATTATCTACCTTAGAAACCCAAATGGGAAAACCAACATTCAAATGGCTTTATTCTTGGATATTTCATTATGGGAAATGTATAGCTTACACCGCCCTCTATTTGCATGGTATACTCTCACTTATACTCATGGGAACTTGAACAATATAAATCTTGTTATGTACCAAAGAACCTCGAGTCTCATTTTTATTTGAAGTAAATAGGAGTATATCTAACCGAGGGATAACTAGAAGGACAAGAATACCCAACCCTTCAGCTTCCCCAAGCCTTCAACACCCTCTTTGTCTTTTCTCTCCTTTATACATTTGAGGAGGAATATTTATTTTATTTTTATTTTATTTAGTACAAGATATAAATTACACATGACTTCTCATTTAAATAGTGAATGAGATAAACATCTCATTCTTACTTTATATTTAATCATTGAAGTGTTGTCTTTTTGTAGGGGTAGACACCTTTAGCAATGATCACATGGGGCCCTTCATGACAACACTATATCTTTCATCTCATCCTTATCTATGAGTAGAATGTTTGTTGATATTTTTTGAGCACGCTATTAAATACATTGTTATTTGGATCCAAATTCATATCACAACAAGAGTGATGACTATAACCATCCAGGATTTAAAAAGAAAGACTTGATGGCCAAAATCCCATAAGGAGCCACTAAAATATTTGTTCAACCACAACAATATTAGACCCCTACTACAAGGTGCACTAAGTTTGTTAGGGGAGAGGCAAATTATCTTATGAGTAAAGGACATATAGGGAAGGATTCCCTAATTCAACGACAAGAGAGTCCTTTTTCCTAACTGACAATGTTAAAACCTAGAACAAACAGAGAAAATAAGGCTAATATAAAGCAATCACCAAGAATTAAACCTAGGCATGAAACCAAAACCACTAAACCAAACAAAGTCACAAATCCCATGAAATCGAATTTACCTAAATAAAGAAAGAGAGGGTGAATAGACCAAATTATTCAACAATTATAACCAAAGACTAAGCTAATAATAAATATGAATCCCATAAAACTTGGTCACTAGGCCCTTATCAATACCAATACTCCCAAATCAAAACTAAGAGTCATATATTTACTACAAATACAATATTAGATGAGGGAATTTGATGGAGTATTAGCTACAAATGCTAAAGAGACCAAATAAAATTACCATGATCCTAACCAACCCCAATTCTCATCCTAGAAACACATCCCAAAATCCCATCCACATTTGTGAAATCACGAGTTCCAATAACTCTAGTATGTCTAGAGTAAGCGCTTGACTAAATGCCTCGACCCTCTTCCTTTTAAGGGTCATCTTCTTAAGTTTGGTTTTCATGTATTGAGTTTTAAGGGCATACAACTAGGGTATGGTATAAAACTACACCACCCCATTTTGGTTTATAAAATGTTTGCAATATTAGAGGAAACATCAGCATATGAATAAACTACCTTGTTGAGGTTCCTCAAGATATGACGAATTTGAATATTCCAAAGTCTATGAAGTTATTCTATTTTTATTTTTATGAGCTTATCATTGTTTGGAGAACTAATTTAATTCATGAATTTGATGATGATAGAATATCCCTTGAAGGCAATGAATGTTGTCACATTTAAATAAATTGTAGTCTTAATTTAACGAAGAAGGGCATACAATTCTACCTGGTTAATTGTTGTTGTGCATAATACACAATAAAAATTAAATTTCTTGAGTTCCTTGGGAATAAAAATGGCCCCTATAGCAATTTCCATCCTTGTTCCATGATAATCATTTTACAATGCATGAGAATTCACATTTTACTAAATTTATTCGTTGCATAAATATATAGTCATATCCTTGTATGGATCTTGGAAAACCATACACAAAATCCTTGAAGGTTCTCTCCCATGGAATACTAGGTACAAATAAGGGATGGTGTAGACTTGCTTCCTATTACAATTCTACTAGTACAATAAAGTATGCATCCTCTAAAAAAATGAGCTACATCTTCTTGCATTCAAGGTCAATACTCATATGAATACAAGTTGTTTATTCTTTTTACAATACAAAAATGACTTGAAACTTTGGAGGTGTGAGCCTCTTTGATAAGTTCCAATCTTTATCCTTTGAGCACACATATATAATTTACTTTGTAGAGAATCCTAATGTGGATATGGAAGGAATCCTTACTGTCATCTTCTTCATCATGAACTTATCCTTGTAGCTACTCTAATATCTCCTTGAAGTACTCATATTTTGTTTATTCACATTTTTAAGCATCGTGGGTGAAAGGCTCAATGTGCATAAGAGTTCCCGAATTTGTGATCTTGGATTTGGGTGGCCTTTAAAAAATTCCTCCCAACTTATAGTATTTCCTTTTTGTAACTTGATTGTAAGATAAAATTGCTACAATTTAGTCCCATACACTTGTAGTATCTTGTTCATTGTATCTTTATTTGTTCTTACAAATATTGTAGCAATTGGTAATAAGTGTGGATGATGTCCTTTCCCATAAAATAGTGCTTCCATTTCTTCACAACTTACACTAGATCATAGATTTCCTTGTCATATGTAGGGTAGTTTATAAGTGTGTAGTGAAACAATTCAAAATGATAGCATACTATATTACATCCTTGCATCTATGGTGCTCAAAAACATATCCACTTACATATGTGTCCATTTTGAAGGGATTTTGAAAATTGAGTAATGTGTGAATTGGCATTTGGATAATGTTTCATATCGACTCTTCAAAAGACTCATGTTGATTGTTTCCTATTAGTAACTCTTTCCATTGGTTATTGTGGCATGGAGTGGTGCAACCACCACTAAAAAAACGATTGTATGAAATTTCAAATGCACTAAGATCCTCCCATAAACATCCTAACATCAGTTCCATTGGTTTTACTTTAGCACTTATTGATGGAATCCATATTTGTAAAACCAATCCAAAGTATGCCTTCACTAATCATGTGCCCCACGTACACTAGTGAGCGCTAGGAAACTTTACATTTCTTAAGTTTTCAACAATTGATTCTTAGGATCTCTAACACCTACAACATATGTGATATATTCTCCTCCCAAATATGAGAGTTAAAGATCAAAATATCATTTAAGTACACTATAATAATGTTTTTTAGAAATGATCCTAGTACATTGTTCATCAAATGCATAAATGCAGTTGGTTACCACATAAACCAAAATGTATTACCAACCAATCATAAAAACCTTTCTCATATTGAAAATGGTCTTCTAGGTGTTTTCTTGTTTTAATTGTACTTGGTGGGATATTTATTTGAGATCTAGTATGGTGAAGTACCTGCCATGTTGTAGCTAGTTCATCAAGTAAAATATCCTAGGTAGACTAGGTTATTGATAATTAGGGGTGATTTTGTTTAGATTTCTATATTCAATACACGTTCCCCAAGTCCCATGCTTCTTGGGAATCATGATGATAAGTGATTCAAATTTGAGATACTTGGTTGAATTAATCCTTTTTCCAAAATTTCTAGAAATATTTCTCCACTTGATTCATTTCCAGTATAGACTTTTTGTACAAACCTATGTTTCGAAATCTAGAGTTGGACAATAATTATACCTTGTGCTTCACTTCCCTCTCAGGTAATAATAATTTAGGTTATTCATACACTTCTTTCTATGCATGTGAAATCTCCTCCAAATTTATGTTTATTCTCTTTAGTACATCCCTTTAGATATTCCTTTAGTTTATTCAATTCACCTCCATGTTTATTTTGTCTTAAGAGGAGAAACGTATAATTTCTACTTGAGCTAATCGATTTCTTGGTTTGGTTGGAATTTATAAGAGAGACATTGGATTTATATTTTTGTTCATTGATGATAAAGGATTTTACATCCTTGACCAGGGGGTATTGGTTTGATATCCTGATTAATATCACATCCCACATGTACATGTATGGGATTCCAAACACTATATTGCACACATAAAATGGCACCACATCCACATTCACCCCATTAATGTAGTTTTTACATATAGAAAATTCGATATTATACTTATTAGTTATTCTAATCTATACACCCTTATTTACCCACCCCAATGGGTATGGAAAGGATGGTCATTAACTTCCATCCAATCTCACTCAATGCATAATTTTCTACGAAGTTATCCTATGAACTTGATTTGAATATACCATCCACCTTTGTATTCTTGACTTGGATATTTATATGAAAGAGTTTAATCATATCCTTCTCTTTCTTAGGGTGGAGGATACATTAGTATACCTCATTATTTTTTTTAATATATTCAATATTTTCATCTACATTTGAGTTCCTCTCTACTTGGTTAAACAGATCCATGGCTAGTATGTTCTTATCCCTTACCTCCTTCTTTCAATTCTTTGAATTCATATATGGATATAGCTTCCACCACTTATATTTACTATGACCATTTATGTTACAATTATTACAATTGTTTCTTGGATTGTTGTATTAATGTGCAATGCCAACTATCTTCATACCCTTTCCTTTCCACTTTTTTTTCCCTCCTTGAAAACACCTTCTCAATATGTTTTCTTGGAACCATTTGGTTGTCCTTTCTTATTATGTATCGCTAGATATTGTTCTTACACATAAACCTCATCAATGTCATGGGTTTAAATCTCATCATTTTCCTCATTAAATGAAAATGGGCATCACCTAGATAATTGAAAAGTATAACTAGGTTCTTGGGAGATATTCCCAACTAGATGGATTGTTTTCTAAATTTAGAGGTGTGCTCATGCACACATTTTTATTTATTTTGTTAGAATTGATGCTAAAGAACCATTGGTCCTCTTTATCAAGGAAAATTTTAGGGGATAAATTTATCCCATGGGCTATTTTTCCATGTTTTTTTCCAAAACAAAGATTCACCAATTTGCATTTTTTGAAGCCCTATTTCGCCCCGTTTTGATAGGTAAAAATTTTCACTCTAAAAATTACAAAATTATTATATAAACTATATAAAATCCTTATAAATTTAAATTTTTTTATAAAAATATCCCCAAATATTTTATAGTTGACATTTTAAGAACTGGCGAGATTCGCCAATGTTTATACAATTTTAAATAAGTACGGATACTTAAAATATTCCATGTTCTTGATACGCAATAACATAAAGATAGGATTTAATGTGTGTTTTAAACACCGCCCACTTAGTTACTAGTGGGGCATGTACCTGTAAATTCAATTGAACAAATGATATATTCTTATATTCATGTATGTTATGCACATTGAAATAGACTTGTAATTGTTGCAACCATTGATTCAACTTTACATCATAAATATCACCTTGATAGAGTTTGAGTTGTGCTAGTGTCATCCAATGCATGAAAACATATAGTTGGAATAGTATTGTCTAGTTATGCATTTCGATACAAGTCCATTTGATCTTCTTCCTCTTCACAATCTATGTAGAAAACTTTGGTATCCCCTCACTTAGCCACTTACTATACTTGTTGTCATAGTTGAAGCATAGTCCATTTTCTCTTCTTTCCTCCACTTTATAAGTTGTCAACCTTGTAGGCTAAGTGAGGTTAGGATGGGGAACATTTCCCCCTCTATAAGTGTTAGTGGCATCCCTTCTAGTAACCATATTTTACTTTCAACTTTCCTTTCCAAACTAAAAGCATTCTCCAATGATTTAGGTTTGAAGAGACATACCTCAAGTTGAATTCTCTCCTTTTAAGTATCCATAAATATATCCAACAAATTATCCTTTGAAATGTTCTTCATTCTAAGACTCAACTTTTAAAATTTCTTAATGTGGTTTGTAACTAAACCTCTTTGTATGAGGTTTATCAATTGGATAAAGAATTTTTTCCTCTTAATATTCCCATATTGTGCTATGGATTAATCCATAAATACATGGAAAGAGACAATAGAGTCCTTTTTATGATCACAAAGCCATTGGTACCACATAGATTGATTAGGTTCTAGATACAATGATCAAATAGTTAACTCTTATAAAGTTTTCTATTGTTGTAGATTAAATAATTTCTCCATATGGAATATCCATGCTATGGTATCATTACCTTAAAACTTATTCATATTGATATTGGGAATGAAGTATCTCCTTGGTATTGACTTGAACCCATGATTATGTGGATCTTGGAGAAATGGTGATCTAGTGTCTAGCACTCAAGCCTATAGTTCTCTGAGTGTGACGTGACTTTCTCCTAAGTTCATGGGAATCCACATCTTGTTTTAATTATCCTCTTCTCAAGTATTTTACTTTTGCATAAGTAGTTTGCTTATATCCTTCAAAATTCCCCCCATCATGCTTTCAAGGTCCTTTTTTGAGATCAACTTAGATATCCCTTTTGAATGTTTGGAATTATTCCTTATTTACCATATTCACAATGTCAACCTTTCTTAGCATTGCAGTTTCAAGGTTCACTACTCTTTTTCTAAGCTTGGGAAACACAAATTCTGTAGGAGATCTCTAATACCATGTAGAAATAGCACTCTGAAGCTAATAAGAAATCATGGGAATTAGATATAGCTACAGGATAATTCTCACAAGCATGCACAAGGAAAATAGAGAGATGAATAGTAATATTGAATACAAGAGAAGTGAAGAATGATCCAATATCTTTCCATGTATTATTAATCAACATAGTGTACAATCAATAATACATCCTTCATAGGTAAATTTGAGTTGCTTAGGAGACTACTCATGCCAGCTCATAAAGCTGACTCACCAAATACGATAAACCCCCATAGGTGGCTAAAGAACCTTCCAAATATGTCAAGGAACCTCACAAATTGGCTGAACCATGAGTGAGTTGTCATGACTGATGAAAAAACATGATAAACATGGAATATGGAGAGAAAATCATGGAGGATGGGTTGGCAACAAAAGATAACAGTTTCCTAGTTGACTAGCTTTACCTTATCCACATAAAAGCAGGATAAAATAAGTATAAAGACAAAATATGCAGGAAGGCGCAATTACTAATTGTGGAAGTCAATAAAGTTGGAAGGATCTAACCAAAATCATGATAAAGGTGCTCCTGGGGTATATATGGCAAGTGTTGACCAAGTGGTGCAAGTGGATGCCAACTATGTAGGCGAGTAGGTAGGAATTTAATAAAAATGATTAAATAGTGTTATCCTAAGTATGGAGTGGGTTTATAATATCCCAACAAATTCCACCTTCCCATGATCTTTTTGTGTAATAGATGATCCTTTAGGAGTTTTAGCATGGGTATAATGTTTTGCTCCATATCGTGTGATGTGAACCAATTGATATTTACTAGAGTTCTTATATATTCTTTATGTTATTTTTTCTAATATAATTATCTTGATTTGGATCTTTATCTGAAAGAATAACGAGTATAGAAAGATACACAAGACATAAAGATACACAAGACACAAATATTTTCAACGGGGAACAATAAAGGATAAAACCCCGCAAACCTCCTCGAAATAGTTTCATCACAAATCCTGCATCACAAGATGGTCAAACCCAATAAGAATAAGTCTTATGTAGCTATCTATCTCTCTCTCTCTCCCCTCATGCAAACTTGAGTCAGTTAGTGAGTGTATAAATGAGGGATATCACCTCCCTATTTAAACGTTTTAAGTGACTAACCTAATACATGAATGGGGTCGACCTCTTACCCTAACAGGGTTGACTCCTCTTAGAGAGACTCTAAAAACACATTACATGATTTTACACTGGGGACTATTGCCATGAATTACAACGAAGGTTGTACCTCAAGGTCCATACACAATAATGACATCCCAAAAGGAGGAAAACACATCTCAGATGGGGGTACAAAAAATACAATTATAATACACATCATAATATCTTCCGAATTTACAAATATATAAAAACTCCCTCCTAACTAGGAAGGTATTATCTCTCTCTCCATAGTCATCAACGCGTCTGTTCCATTCATCTTCATAGCTGTTGCCATAGTCATATTCTAGTCGATCATTAAATGGTACTATTTGTCATCAGAAGTTTCTATAGATCCAACCCTTTTTCATGTTGGGGGTAGGCTTAGTCCTCATCTAGGTATTCATCACATCCATAAGAAATCCATTGTGTAGGTACAATACCATTCCTTACATTTCCATTGCAATAACCTATGTCTCCTACCATCATCTCGTCATATCCAGATCATCTCATTGTCCTGCACAAAACAAAAAAAACACACAGAGAATAGGCTAGCTGAAAACCACGTATGTTTTACCAACATAGGAACATGCCAGGATCTAACATGCATCTATCGCTATGGGAGAACCGCCTAGGAGAACACCAAGTGCATTACGTCTCTCTACGGTCAACCTGCGTTCTACCAACATAAGAGAGATGCATAGGTGAAAACCAAGTGTCATGTGACCTCATTATCTCCAATATGGAACACACACATACAAGGACTAATTACGACCAAACAACCTACGTACCACGCTAGGATATTTTCCGTTCAGGTCAACCTCAAGGACTTATTACATCAGAACAAATTGTGTCCAGGATCTTTTCTGTTTGGACAACCTTCTAGTACTAATTACATCCAAACAACATGCATACCATGCCAGGACCCTTTTACACTTCAAAAAACCTACATGACTTATTACATTCAAGCAACTTGCGTACTGTGCCAATACTCTCTATTTACACTCGGATAACCTAACCAGGACTGATTGCGTCTAAATATAACCTATGATCTTCGCTAGGACTAATTCAAACATATGAGGAAAACCTACATGACTCATTACGTCCGAGCAACCTGTGTACTACGCTAGGAATCTATATTTACGCTCGTACAACTTGTCCCATTTCCCATGTGAGATATCATGCATCTGTGTCTTCTGGTCTCTTGTCATCTTCTAGCATAGAAACACATTAGGACTGATTAATTCCAAGGATAACCTGTGAGATTCTCCAAGGCTGATTACATCCAAGGACAACCTACATGATTTATTATGTCAATGAGAAAATATGTATCTATGAATATGCTAGAACTCATCACTTCCTCTTTCAAGGAGTCTCGTTATGGATCACACCGAGTCTTTCCCTAAAGTACTCGAACTTCACTCTAGCTATAGGATTGGTCAATACATAGGCTATTTGCTCATCCATTTCCACGTACTGGAGCTTTACTGCTCCTCTCTACATCATATCCTTGATATAAAGGAACTTTATATAGATGTTCTTAAACTTGTCATGGAACACCGGGTTCTTCAACATCTTCACGCAACTTTTATTTTCGCAGAAGAGACAAGTCGCTTCTAACTGTAAATCAAACAAATCAGATAGTAGCTTCCACAACCATACTGTCTCACAACTAGTCGAGGAAGCTGTGAAATACTCATATTAGAGGAAATTGGTGGTCTAAAAATGGCCTCCTAAGGAAAATAATAAAATAATAGTTAAAATAATAAAATAATATTTACTAATTTTGGAGGAAGAAATAAAAAAACTACTTTTTTGTTCGTATTTTCAACATAATTCCCTGTGTTTTTACTCAAATTTTGATTGGGGGGGCTCATTGGATATGGAATTAAATTCTTCATCCAACGAGTAGCCACACTGCATACTTTTGATGGACCCCGCCACCCCAAAAGCAAGAAATACTTAAAAAAACATGATGATGACATCATCATCACATTTTTCAGCCATTTATTGTTTTGGGGGTAGAGGGGTCTGTCAAAAGTATGCATTGTGGGTACTCATTGAATGTGGAATTTAATTCCATGTCCAGCGATCCCTCCCACTTGAAATCTGAGTAAAAACACAAGGAAATATGTTGAAAATATGAACAAAAAAATAGTTTTTTTATGACAAATATGTCAATTCAACCATTATGGTTGAATCATTTTATTGAAATTCTATTGGTTCTTGAATTATAACTAACAATAATTTATCGTTCGCTCTTTTTCTTATAAGGCCCATATTAGAACCCAAATTTCCTTTAATTCTACCTCGGATGTACTCAGCACCACGTAGGATTGCTGCCTACTAAACCAAGATATCATGCTAGATCCCAAACTAAAGAAGCAGCCTCATGTGCTATTCCTATCAGTGGAGATACCTTTCCAATATGAATCAACATAATTGTGTAGATTAATATTCTGATTCACATCATACTTGAGCCCATAATCCGCTGTACCCTTTAGGTACCTTAATACATGCTTTGCAGGAACCAGGTGAACATGTCTCAAATCCGTTAAGAACTGGCTCAAGGTGCTCATAGAAAATCATATGTACGGTCTTGTCTTCTTTAGATACATCAATGAGACAATAATCTGATGATACATCGTGGCATCAACCAACTCAAATGAAGCATCACACAGAAGCTTCACGTTTGATTCCATAGGTGTGGTTATCACATGATAGTCCAGCATTCTGAATCTCTTCATAATCTACATTGTATACTTTCCTTGACTAAGGAAAATCCCCTATGCGCTCTTCCACACCTCCTTTCCTAATAAGTAGTGCATCCTCCCTAGGTCTTTCATATTGATCTCAATAGCAAGTCTCCTCTTTGCATATTCAATGATTTCATCCTCTCCCATCACGAATAAATCATCGACATATATTAGGAGCATCACTGGTATTTCTCCTTCAACCTTGAAGTAAAGGTTGGGATCTACTTTACTCTTAGTAAAGACTAGGATCATCAAGAATTTATCTATCCTTCCATACCATGTATTGGGTTCCTGTTTCAATACATACAAGGCCTTGTTCAATTTGCACACATGATTCTCCTTGTCGTGTGTCTTGAATCCTAGTGGTTTTTCTACGTACACTTCATCCTCGACTAAACCATCCAAGAATGTTGTCCTGACACCCATATGGTGTATCTTCCATCTCATAAATGCAATTATATATCTAATGGAAGTGTACCTTGCTACTGGTGCAAATGTATCCTTGTAGTTTATGCCTTCTTTCTGTGAGAAGCCTCGTGCTACAATTTTTTCCTTGTATTTTTCGATGCTACCATATGCAACATGCTTTGATCTTATAGATCCACTTCGAAGTTACAATAGACTTCCTTTTAGGCCCCTCAAAACTAGCTCCCAAACATCATTCTTCATAATCAACTGATACTCCTCGATCATGGAATCTTTCCATTCTATATTTTCAGTAACCTCTTCACAGGTGGAAGGTTCATTGTCAATGATGTCACACAGCATGGCCACATAATTATTGTAAGGCTTTGGTCTTATGTATCCCTTCTGGAGTGCCATACATATAAGTTTCTTGTATGAGATCAAGTGCCCATGTTGGTTTCCTCTTGTGGGATTCCTTCTCATGAAGTGTCTCTACATGATCTTATGGTTCTTCCATGTCATGATCTTCATAGTCTTCTAGAATTACTTCTACAATTTGTGTGCCTAGGACTCTAGTTCCTTCAAGTTCCTCGACCTCTTCAATAGGTAACCTCATAGATCTAGAGTATGTTGAGTCCTCATCAAAGGTTACATCTCTACTGATGTTGATCTTCTTGAATTTTCGGAAGTATATTCGGTAGGCCTTTGATGTATCACTGTATCCTACGAATATACCCTTTCTCCCAGAAGGATCGAGCTTGCTCCTCTTCTCCTTTGGGATATGTATGTATACTGGGTATCCAAATATTTTGAGATGGTTGAATTTTGGTTTCTCTCCTAAGAAAGCTTCTTCAGGAATGTTAGCACTCAAAATATACATCCAATTGCAAAAACATAATCTCAAAGTAACCACAGAACCAAGCTTTAGGAAAGAAAGTTGTCTTCTTTCTCTCCAGAGAGGGATCTCTCAATGATTGGTTTCACAAGTCCAGTTTTATGAACAAGAAATAAAATTTAAATTGTTGTTGTTGTTGGTTGAAACAAGGCAAGTATACATTGGGAAATGGACTCAAAATAAATATGTATCAATCACAATGTTGTTTTCATGGAAATTTCTAACAAAGGAAAGGTAGCAATTTAGCCACAGTCAAAATGCTTTGGTCTGGTGAAATGGAAGAAATAAGTAATAGTCCATCAATATGAGCATCTAACAAGGATGATTCCAAAGTTAACTTTAGTGGAAAAGGTTCTGTGAATATCTGAAATCCATAGACATAGCATATATATATGAATTATGTACTATCAAACACTCATTTTAGACATGAAAGAAAACATTATGGAAGTAATAACAGGAAATACATTCACATCAGAAAGGAAAAAATGGGCTGTAACATAAACAACACAAGAATATTTGCAAAAATGGATAGCTTCGGGTTTGTGATTTTATTAAAGATAGGTCTCAAATTGCAAATCTCAGTTCTCATGGGTTCCGACCCTTTTTCATTCCAATCACTAGTTCTTATACAAATTGCTCCATGAGTTGAAATAACAAATTGCTAAAAATAGACATAACTTCCTTTACATGTGTCATCTGCACTTATTAACTACTAACTGATTTTGAAAAATAAACTAAATTCCTAGCTAACTAATTCTTCAGCAATAACTCTTCCATCATCTTCAATATGTTTAGCATGCAACGTATACTTGGATCCATATTTTCCAACTATTTTCCATTGATCCACAGATGGTAAATCCAAAGTGAACATTTCCTTTAACATCACATGCAGCTCCACATGATCCCTGTATGAGTAATCTGGAAAATGTGCACACGTGTCCTTGAAATCAAAAACCATCTCAAAATCATCTTCCAACTTGTCCACGATTGTTTTTCCTGATAATGATTGTTGCATGTCTGCAAATTTTGTATGGTCTGATCTGCATTCAATTATCATGTCCTGATATTCCTTTTGTGTTAGCATGCCACATTTCTCTTCCCAAAAGAAAGGGAGTCCTTTCTTAAATAGAGGAACAAACATATCCTTGAAAAGCTTCAGCTGGTGTGCCATGATATATATTTTATCTTTAACTATGTCCAAATGTTTATGTTTGTCGACAACCTTTATAGCCCAAGTTATAATATATATTTTTTCTTTGATATTAGCAGCTTTCAATTCTGCCTCTTTTAACCCATTTATAAAATCTATAGTATTTTTGGCATAATCAATGGGTTTTTAATTCAATATTTCATTTATTGTTGTCACACTTTGCTTTGTTGATTGTATTACAACCTATTTATCTAGCATGTAGTCTAGGTAGGGCCTCAACTTCATGGCTTCTGATATGAGTGCATCCCAGATTATGTGTCTAGCCCCCTGTACTAATAACTTCCCTGTAACTTGTTTCACCAATTTATCATTTTTACTCTGTAATTCCTGGCACTTTGCTTCCCAGTCTTTTCTTTCTTATTCTCTTTAAAGCTAAACTTTCTAGATTTTTGTTCTGGTTCTTTAACCTAGCAAGATCTAAGATTCTTTCAAACTAACTTGAGACGTAGCTTGAACAATAGATTGTTCACCAAGTTCTGTTGAAGGTGCTCTTATCTTGTCTTCAAGTTTCTTTTCTTTCTCTTGTAGCTTCTTCTCTCATTCATCATGTTTACATTTGAGAGTCTTCTCACTCTCAACCACAAGAGAGATATCTATTTCCCATTGTTTTTCTTTTTTTCTGCAAATTTTAACAATTTTTCTTTGCAATTAGTTAACTTACCAGTCAGATATTATTTTTCCTTTTCAAGCTATGTCAGTTCGGAAGCTTGTATCACTTGAGGGGATGGGATCTTCAACTTATTATTCAATAATTGGATAGTGCTCTTTTTTTCATTCAATATTTTCTGTGTAGAAGACCGTTTGTCTGCTTTCCTATCAGCATCCAACAAATATGTATTGTAACTTTTTGATCTGAGCTTGGTGGGCATTGTTCTCCACTTTCTCCTTCCTGAGCTGATTTTCAATCTTGCTTTTACTAGACTACAATCTAGATACTTTCAATGTAGCCTTCATCAGTTCAGTGTATATAATATCCCATGTATGTTTATGAAAATGGATCATATCAGGAATGTGGATATTCTCTAAGCTTGTTTTCATTTCAGCAACCTTATTCTTTGTTGCTATTGCAAAATTCAAAGTATTTTGAGAATGACCCCTGAAAGTCACTAGGGATACATCCTTCCTAGAAATTGTTTTGGCCTTTGCATACAATTTCAAGGCTTCATCTGAATCCACCTCCTTATCATCTTTATATATATCAAATAATTCATACCTAGTCTTGAACTATGATATGGAATCAGTGGGTGTTTCAGCAAAAGCATATTCGTTGACCTCAAATACAGGTCCTTTCACTTTAATTTTCTTCATTTTCTTACCCTTATCCTCTGATATTTGGACAAGATGTCTCGTTTATTAAACCTTTTATTTCTATGCAGTTCTTGTTGTATCTTCCTCCTCTGTGTCCATGGCATCAGAGAAGTCTCTTTTATTGGTTCTCTTAGAGTAGCTGGTTATTTGTGTAATCTTTTCTGCTGCTGGAACCAAGCTTGAAGTACCAATTTGTAGTGAGATGACTTCCTTCACCGAGGAAGTGGAATCTTCTTGCATGTTAACATCCCCCTGAGTCTCATGAGGGTATTCCATCCAGTTTACAGTCTCAGATAGACCTGTAACTTCAAAATTCCCAAAGGGATTATTCTTATTAACTTGTCTCCTGATAGAAATAATATGATGGGGATCATCATTTATGGCAGTCTCTGTTTGAAACCCATGATTTATCTCAACAATATTTCTATCATTGGAAGAGAAAACTTGTTCTTAATGATGAATGGGCCTACATGGGAACTTGATCTCTGAATACTTCTTAAAATTAAGAAAATGCTCATTCTTGACTATCATCTTATGTCTGATTAGCTCCAAAGCAAACACTCTAATAGTAAAAAATGCAGGTAGCATGTAGGGTTGATGAACAAACCCATATAATCTTATCATTGTACCTTGCTCAAACATGAACCAATATCCTATTCTCTTTTCAGGAGATAATTGTAACATTTCCTTCATCTGTGGTAACACCCTGGGCAATTTCTTTTGAAAGAATGCATTGTAAACCTCTAACATAAGAAAAATCATAAGTTTGTTTTAATCCCTGTTCATTTCTTCTGTAAGTACCATTTTAGGGAGCTCTTAGTTTTCATCATTGAATGACAGGAACATCTTAAGCATATAATACTGGAACCTGAAGCATCTCATTTTGTGGAAATACACTAGCTGAGAATGAATATTTTCACCTAGGAATTCATCCAATTTGAGGCAATATGACTGAACTGACTGACCTGACTGTTATGATTCAATATGGCCGGTGCTAAGGGAAAATAATAGGCTCATTAAAGGTTCTGTAAAATACTTATCTCTATATAACCCTAGAATTTGACTCATAAGGGTTATGACACATTGGATTTCTTCATTAAACAGATTAGAATAAACAGGGAAGGGTTAGTTCCGTAATTGGATATCAGGTTTAAAACAAATCTTGAATAAAACCTGTTTATGTTCAATGGTAGACTCTCTAAAGTACTGGATTATAGTTTCTTCGTTATACTCTTTGGACTTTTGAGTGAACTCAACGGGAATTGAAAGGGTATTTCTGATAACGAGAGGGTTAACTGGAAAAAGGATTTTAGACTTAGTAGCATCCATAATTACCCTCTCATAAGAGGACTAATTACAAGTGCACCAATCAACAAACTCAGGACAATTTAGGGTTTGGTCTATAGAAAAATAATGTAAGTATGACCTAAAAACACTATGAACCTTTGTCCCCTACTCTCTGAGGAGTTTTAATTTATTCTTAGTAGCCTCTATAGGTCCATTTAGCAGTATTGTGTCAAAAATTTATGAATCTTTATCCTCAAAAAGTACTTCAATACTTTGATACTCCATGTTCAAGGCCTTTGCCTCTTCTACCCCGACCATTTAAATACTTTCTCAATGAGGATAAGTATCCTACGTGGTATCTTGACAAGTGGTCCAAGGATTTTGTATGAGTTGGACGCTTCCACACATTCTCGGGCTTTCGCTTTCCAATGCACGAAATAAACAAATGACCTAAATCTATGTGCATGTACTTTTACATTATTTTTTCTTTCATATCATTCCTGCATCTTGTTCAATGGAAATAGCTCCCATCTGTCCATTATGTACCCTACATATTGAGCTGTCGATCCTTCTCCTTGTTTAAACCACCCATCATCATTCTCTGTTATGATTCCTCCCTTATTCTCCTTGCAACTTCCAGCTGTGGATTAAATTATAAACACAGATCTATCCCTTAATTGATCTTCACCGTCAATTATGTCCATGTCTACCCAATTTTGCTTATTTTCCCTTCAACTTTGAGTGTGCATGTTTAACTATCGGAATTATTATAAGTCGTAGATCTCTTTAAGATCAAATCTGCACCCTTTATTTCATATTCCCTTTAACTCATTCTGCAACCTCACTAGTTTTTTTCTTCTTTGCACCTTTGATCAGCAGAATAACTGTTAGTCATTGATATAAATCATACCCTTGTTTGGACCGTTGAATTACGCAGTCCTTACCACATTCTGTTGAGACCAAAGAATTTATTCTCTCATACACTTTCCAACTACGGAATTTATCCTGAATGTCAATCTAAATCAGGGTTTGATATGAACCATCGAAACATGAGGCTCCTACCCGATTCCACTAATATCCAACCTAAATTACCATGTGCTTGTTCACACAACATAATCTATTAGAACCGTAGATCATAAACCTTTTTAAATATTCATCATGCAATATTGTTGGGCCTACCAAATTCCGCAAATCTCAAAAGCTCATTTGTCTGTGCATGTTCTTGTAGCGGAATTAATACCCACCGCAGAACTCTTTTACCCTCATATCTCCACCGTTGAAATGTGAGGGCTCTAAACAATTCCATTGATTTTGAAATTTTATTTCCTCATGCAAGTTCTTGTAGCGGAATCCACCTCCATCGTAGATCTCCTTCATCCTCCAATCCTCACCGTTGAAAAATGAGGGACCTACATAATTTCACTGATGTGAGAATTTTATTCCTCCTTGCATGTTGAACTAGTAGAACTTCTAATGGTCCTAGATCTTTCTCCAATTTTTGATTTTATGGCTAATTTCATCTCCAAGTTAACACCATTCCATAGGTAATGAAATTTTTTTAAATCCATGCATCTTACCTCTACAGATTTACCTGTGGCCGTCGATCTTCCTCTCTACAGATATACACCATTGATTTCTGCCACGACATAACTCTGATGTGTATTTTATATAATTAGGTTATTTCCAAAGTTGGAATTTAGGATTTCCTTCATATTTTTCATTGCAGACCAAAGAATAAATCCTTCAAGACATAAAAACCCCTTCTGCACACCTTTAGGTCATATGATACACAATTTTTAGACCTTACCCTTTCATTTTCACTGATTTAACCCCTTCCAACCTCATAGCCCAAAAATGGTGCTAACAAGCTGTCTTGTTATCAAGTTCTCAATGAGGAGTATGGCTATGTACATACACAGTTGTCCTTCTTGCCTCTGCCCAAAGGTGCATTGGAATATCCTGGTCGTGTAGCATTGCTTTCGCTACTTACATTATGGTTTGGTTATTTCGTTCCGCAACGCCATTCTACTAATGATTGTATGGGGTGCTTAGCTCCCTCTTAATCCTAGACTCTTTATAGAGTTCCTTGAATTATTTCGAGTTGAACTCTCTTCCATTATTTGACCGCAGATTCTTGATATTCCTTTTAGTGTGGTTCTCGACCAAGGATTTGTATTCCTTGAACTTGTTGGATACTTCATTTTTCCCTTTCAATAAATATATCCAAGTATTATGTGAGAAATGATCTATAAAGGAAACATAGTACACATACCCTCTTAGTGATATAGAAGACATGGGCCTGCATACATCTGAGTGTAATATCTCCAGTACTCCTTTAGATTTACTTTCACTACTAGGAAATGACTTCTTTGCATTATTTCCTTGTGCACATCCTTTGACAAGTCCTTCATTATTTTCCTGTATTTATAGAAGTCCCGAGACTACTTTACTTGCAAGCACTAGTGCTCTATAGTGCACATGTGCAAGCGTTCGGTGCCATAGTTCACTTGGTTCTATTGACTTGTGAACCAATGTTTTTTCAATTTGTCCATTTAGTTTGTACAATCCTCTGTCTTGTTATCCAATCATTGTTGCATCATCTATTGTCTTTCCTTTAGGCCACAATAGGACTTGGCCATCAACAAATGCAACTCTATTTCCCTTTGCATCTAGTGCAGAGCTGGAGAGAATATTCTTCTTCAATCCTGAAACATATATCACATCCTTCATCTTTAAATATTTCCTAAAGTCTAGCTTGTATGAATCTTTTCCACTCCCTTTTATGCGGTATTGATAATCATCCTGAAGTTTCACCTTGTGAGGTGACTCCTGTTCAGACATATTGACGAATGATTCTTTGTATCCTGTCATGTGTTTAGATGCCCCATTATCCACAAGCTAATTATTTATTCTATGTGCGATAGTGCCCGTAAGTGTTGGATCAGCACATACTCTTCATATGAATCCTCCTTCTCTTTTATGAATCTTTTGTTTGTTGTTTCATCGTTTTCAGTGGTATGAGCATGATGTCTCTTCTTTCTGTTGGGGGAGTCTCTTACAAGATGTGCCTCATTGAGGTGCATTGCTCAACAAGGTCCTTTTCTTAAGACTAAGATGAGCAACCTCTGAAACTTGATGCCCTAGTTTCTCCTGGCACTAGTGTCAGGGTAAAAAATGAAACTTCTTCAAATATGATTCTACTCCCACCAAAACATGCGCCCCTCTAGGGCCAGTTAGCCTAGCCCTCTTTTCTTGATGATCTATGGAGAGAAGACCTTAAACTAGGAAGCTCTATTTTTCGTTGTTGCACGATGCCTTCTTTCAGAATGATACCATGTTATTTTTTCTAATATAATTATATTGATTTAGATCTTTATCTGAATGAATAACAAGTACAATAAGATACAAAAGATAGAGTAGATACACAAGACACAAATATTTTCATCGGTGAAACCATAAAGGAGAAAACCCCACAAAATTCCTCAAAATATTTTTGTCACAAATACTATATCACATTATGATCAAACCCAATAATAAGAATTATTTTTCAGTTATCTATCTCTCCTCCTTATATCTATCTCTCTCTTCATGTGAACTTGAGTGAGTGAGTGTGTGTATAAATGGGTGAGGGCACCTCCCTATTTATACCTTTTAAGTGATTGGCCTAATACATGATCAGGGCCGACCTATTACCCTAACACGACCAACTTCTACTAGAGAGACTCCAAATATACATTACATGATGTTACACTGGGAACTATTTCCTTGACTTACAACGGAGGTTGTACCTCAAGCTCCATATGCAATAATGACATCCTGAAAGGAGGAAAAAGCATCTCTGATGGGGGTACAACCACATACAATGATAATATACATCAGAATATCTTCCAAAGTTACAAATACATCAACACTTCAATATGTTTCACCCTTTGAATCACCCTTAACAAATATTCCAACCAGAAGTTGTACTAAAGGGTATAAATTCCAAGTTCTGGTTAACTATAAGTTAAGAGTTAAATTTTGTGGAAGTTAGGTTTTTTTTACTAGTCCAAAAACTAGGCTGAAATAGGTTCTCTTAGTAAAATATTACATCTAAAGTTTTTGAGATCCAAACAAGTGCCTCCTATTACATCAGAAATAAAATGGATGATAGTGTTTCTAGTAATATATATATATATATATATATATATATATAGAAAAATAAACAATAGGCCATACAATTTCACTCTTTTAAAAGGGACAAAACAACAAGTTTTTTATAAAGTTACCATAACTTTCTCTTGGCACATCATAATTTAGTATAAATCATAGGAGACAATGGGTACAATTACTATTAAGGTCATAACTGATCAATAAATACAACATGTAATAATAGAATTGTAATGTCGCAATATCTAGGGTTTAACATTGACCTCATTTGAAGACCAATTCCAGTGGCTAGCTTGATGGCCTACTGACAACTTTGATGAATTATTTTTCGATGATAGTCCCAATGACTATCACATCCGTGTTCCCAATTGCTATTTTTACTTTTGAGATTTAGTCAATTTTTGAAATTTTTCTTCAAAAAATTCAACTAGAAAGTACTTATCCTTCATCCATGAGAGTTTCACTACACCTTATAGTATATAAATTCTCAATCATTATCTCATACAAAATTTTGATAGCTTTTTCCATGACATTTTTAGACTTCTATGGGAAATGTTTAAACAAAATCCGCATGTCCTCTCTTCATCAAATTTCCACTACATAATGTATGAAAGTTCCCAATGACTATTTTTTATAGTCATTCGATGATTAAGTTCTAAAGTTTAAACACTAAGTCAAATTTTAATTTTTATTAAAGGATTTTAATCAGACATTTCTTATGGAAAATCACTAAGTATTCTCCTATTAATATTCTCGGTATCATACTTGCTCAATAAAGTCTCATTGACTACTAGTTGTATTGTATGGTCATTTATGTACTTAACACTTAGCCAATTATAAACTTCATATAGGAATGTTTCTCAATGGATACCACTTGGATTCTTCACATTAGTAACCCATGTCTCATACACATTCAATATACTTCCAATGGACACTCCCTGATGACCATTTTCGATGGATACTTTCTACCCTTATTTTCCAAGTTTTTTACACTAAGACATTTTCCAATTCTTTGTAGAAATATTCTCATTAGTCATGTTCATATCGATAGTCATATGAATTTATTGTTTCCACATTTTCTCATTACCTATAAAAGGTGAGAGTTACAACTAAAGCATAAGAAACATGGATCATCTTGATGATGACATAAAACTTGTTTGAAAGTAAATTGAGACTTAACCATTTTTATGTTATCCTTCAATCATTCCACATCAAAGCCACTATATTTCTTTCATCGATAGTGTTTGTATCATTCACTCACATAAAACTTTTCATGATTGTCTCATGATTTCCATTTTATAATTGTATTACACTTAGTCATTTCCTAAATTTTCAATATGTACTTTTCTCATTAGAAATTACTTCACATTCGTATCTTAAAAATACATGTTTCCTACACCTTCAAACATGTTTATGATGGATACCCTTGATATATATTTCCAATCATTCCTTATCTAATTTTACACTTATCTAATTTTTATAAATTTTATGGTAGCATGTCTTATAAAAAATTATTTCATTAGTGATTGGAACTATCCATTATTTCCAAGATTTTTTGATAAACAAATTTGGCACCATTTCAATGATTGGTTCTTTGTAGGTTTAGGGATATATTTTTTTCCATTGATAGATTTAGAAACTTATCCAAATATTGCCAAGATTTTTTTTGTTTTACTCAATTCTGTTTCTTTGGAATTGATCTTTTCACATCATAGTCCACTACACGAACGTTTTGTAGTTGCATCATCAAATGGTTGAAAATAAGAAAATGGCTTGAGATGCACTCTGTGAGGTTTGATACCTAAACCTCTTAGGAAACCTATAGGTTTACATTCTTTCATGAAGTGAAACCTGGACCTTATTAAACATACACAACTTCTTTCACATTCCATGGTATACTAAGGACTCCTAAAAGGAAACAAGATTGCACACCTATTGTATTTAATAGTTAAATCTCATTGGGAAGCTACAAGACAATATAGATTTCCCCTACTCGATTAGATTTTATCAATAATGTCTCAAAATCATGCCAAATTCACTCCATTAGAAACCCAAAAATATCAATTCTAGCCTATCTTAAGAATATAAACCATTATCTCATCAATATGAGAATCCAAATGGCCAAAATCAACACAGTTCACACTAAGGAATTTTGTCAAACAATTTGCATACACTACAATATTTCATTCAACAATTCAAATACTCAACCCATAACAATTTGGTGTTGTAATTTTTTTGTGATACCACTCTATAACATACCTAGAGCTACTTCCCTTCGTTATCAAGGAGCAACCATTCTAAATTATTTTATTCTCTCTTCAGTTAAATTTCCTACTACAACCAATTTTACCAATTTAGTTTCCAAAAGAAGTGGAATAGAATTCCTATGGAAGAAAAGTGTAAAAGTAAACATCACATAATTTGAACTTGTAAGGGGAACCCAATTTAATTCTAATGCATGTGAATATGAACATCAATTATGTCACACAAAGAATCTCATGTGCATGCACCAATCAAGTCTTAAATGGAGTTTAACCACTCAAGATTATATGCACAAACACATATGCAAAACTAGATAAATATCTCAACACATTGGATCTAACTTTACATATGATGGAAGACAACAAATTGTCATGTATTTAGAATCGTATTAAACATGCATGTAAAACTTTAATGAAAGATAATTGATATAAATCATTTTACATGTGCAAATAAATATTGTTAATCTAATATTTCCATACTATCCTAGAATTCTCACGTACACCCAATAAATCATGGAGTTACATAACAAAGAAACAAATAAATGTTTTTTTATAGATATAAAGATAATATTTCTAATAATGGACCACCAAATTGGTTGCAAATGGGTGATTTTCCACCCAACTATATGCAATACACTGGAAAACATACCCTTGATTTGAGACTATAAAATTGTATCCATGAAGACAAACTCTTGATATTTAATCACACCTAAACAAACCTACAAACTTTGAAACCAAACACCACTACCATATATATATAATAAATCCTTTATAAAATATATTGAACCCTTCACTCAATGATCATTATATTTTCACGCAACCATACACAATCCAAGGTCTGAATTCCCTTATCTACCATGCAATGCCTCAATCAATTCGTCCTATTCACTATTCTAGCACAAGAAAGGTAACTTTAAATGTGTTAATTTCTCTACGGGTTACTAGAATTGCAACCTTGTTTTAACTATGACTAGTTCTTGACACATACACAAGGTTTGTAGGTCACTGCCATCTTGCAACCTCACATATAGATTCTGCAACCATGATTTTTCCTCTCAAATCCAACCCATTTTCCTCTCATCAACAACAAATCCTTCTTTATTGTCATAGGGTCTCACTAGCCTAATGATTATACGGTTATCATACAAGTTGTAGCCTATGGAATCCATGAAAACCATACAAGTTGCACATGATCAAGAGAAGTGAAGGTCAAATGGTAAGGAATGGGCAAGAGAAAATAATGTTAGGAAGATAATGATTAATCAAATGAATAAACCACATATTCCCTTCAAGTGAAAATGGATTTGAGTAAGAACATGATGCAATATGGGAAAAGGAGGGAATATCATAACCTAAAAATAAGGCAACTTGGGATAAAGGCTAATATCCAACACTCCCTTTTCATCCCATCTCATGGATTCATGATCCCCTCTTATGTAAGTTTTGCAACCTATTTGGTGATTATATTATGTTGATACTTTCATTTTTTTAATAATTCCCAACATAGAGTAAACTACATGGTAAGGAGGGCATGTACTAAGACTTAAACATGACAAACTACCCTAACTAGTCTATCCATTCTTTAGTTGGGATTTTGTCTTGAGATTTGAACTAGAAATACATAAGAAATTTACATCTTGAGATCATTAAAATAATTTCCCCCCAAGGATTGAAACCATTCAAATAAACATATATGCACATCATATATCCTAGGAGTCAATACCATGGATATTACAAGGTCGAATGTGTCCAGATATAACCATTTCCATTAGGTCAATCCATTTTGCATTGGTTCATGATTGTATCCAATAGTTTAAGGGAGTTTTGGCAATGAGCATTGGGGGATTATTTCAAATTTCAATTACAGAAATAGGAATTGACGACATGCTTAGAAACATTGTCACTAATTTATTTTCCCATAAGGATCGTTTCCTAATCCACTTTTAGAAAAGGGTCTATAAATATTGACACCAAAAGTAGCTTTAGAAATGATCCTTAAAGACTCATTGTATGATTTCTCATTGCCAAATTTATCATATTTGATGTGAAGAGGACCAACAAATTTCATTGGCACAACTACTAGTATAGACAATAGAAAAGTGTACAAGAGTGCACTTCCAAGTTCACTTAACAAACCATTTAATTGGGAATATCTCCTAAGAACTCAAATGTAGTTGTCAAGTATTTTCCTTAACTAAACAACCACTTAAAGAATTAAGTTACTCCCTTAAAACCTTATACATTAAGGAATCCTATGTGAAAAACATATTACTTGGAGATGAGAAAAAGAAAGGAAATGCAAGTGATTCAAAGCAACAAAACTAGTGTTGCTCTTCCAAAGTGGTAAAGAAGAAGTGGAAAGGGAAATGAAAGAAGATGACTGAAATTGTGCATAATTGCAAGTATCCAACTAACCATTTTAATATGTATAACATAGATGGTCACACCAAGGATAGATGAACATTGTTATATCCATCTTTAGTTGTATCCAAGGAACTATAACAACAATTAACCCAAGAAGAACATGATAGGCATGGATTCATGGAATAAAATAGAGGATAACTCAAATGTGGATGAAAACATTATTTTACCATAATGAATACATAAGGAGGTGAATATGAGCAACCTTCATCATAGTAAAGAGAAGGAGATGACAAAACTAATCCGCATCAATATACAAGTTAAGAAGACAAAGGTAGATTCTTTAATTGACTCGGGTTCACATGGAAGACTCATACCAAAGGGCTTGGTAAAAAATATTGGATTTGATGCACACTATCATTATTTTTCATGTCAAATAGGATGGGGAAATAAGGATGTAGGGTTGATAGTGAATAAACAATGAAATATGTTGTTTCAATCAATTTAAATTATATTGACGAAGTTGAGGTTGATGTAGGGTCATTTTGTGTATGTATTATTGTGATTTAGAAACCCTACATGTATATAAAAGTCTATATCTTACTGATAAGATAAAACCAACATCACCTCATTAAGGATGGAAAATCCTTTATCACCAATATGGATAAAGGTAAATCCAATATCTCTTTAGTAAGTCCAAACAAACAAACAAAATTGATTGATTATCCAAGATAGAGAACTTGTACTGATATTTTTTATAGAGAACCAACAAGAATATGATTCAATAAAAGTGAACGAATCCTTAGAGATATGCATTCAAAATATCAAACACCAATTGGACAAGATTCTATAGGCTTAGAAAGAAGTGTTCCAAGAGTCAAGGGATACCAACTAAGAGATGGCAAGTGGATAAAAAAATACAATTGTTTCATGACTCCATAATTCCAAACTTGGTCATGTACATGAGGTCCATACTAGAGTTGAATGTTCAAAGTGAGAAGCAAGTGTAATAACTTTTGGAGCAAGGAGCCATAAGGTGAATTTTCACCTTCTCGATAACCCACCATCATAGATCCCACGAATCATAGAATGTATTATGTTTAAGAACTAGTACATGTTATTGTGGTTGTTTTAACTATATTGAGACATTGTGTTAAATCTTTTAGAGTTTCATTGTGTAGAAGTTTAGAACTTATCGACAATAAGTTTCGAGTGGACACTCCACCCATCTTCACTATCATTATAAAGCATGTGTGAATAGAAAAGAATATGGCATATTAAATAGATGAGAAACAAAGTTATCCCTTAGGTTAATAAGGAGAAAAGTGAAATTTAGCCATTAAGGTTTATGAAAGAGAAATTAAAAAAATAAGTTTAATTAAATTAAAATGTTTTTTAGGGAAAAAGAAAATAAAAATTATATAATTAATTAATTATCGATAAATACAATAAAAAATATTTTTTATTATTAAAATAAAAATAATTAATTAATTAATTGAAAAAAATATTGAAATGAATTAATTGATAATATCTAGTAACGAGGAATAAAAGGAGACCGTGAAATCTAAAATTCATAAAATATTAATCTCAAATATAAACCTAGAAGAATAAAGAGAAGGAATACATCAAATATTGAGGAGAATATAAATATTAAACCAAGAAGAATAAGGAGGGAGGGAATAAATGAAATATTTAAGAAAATAAATAAATTTGAGAAAGAGTTCTTGACAGTAATTAAATTTAAAAAAAAAGTGAAAGCTTTTACATTTAATTTAGACCTTTAAAATATAGTTTGAAAAAAAAATCAATTAAAAGGATATAATTGTCAGGTTATAAAATATAGTATAAAAATTTAGGGAGTCCATAGTATTAAAATAAAAATAATATAAGGGGGTCCTTCCCTCCCTATATTTTAATACTGTTTTATAGCCTCACAATTACCCTTAATTTATTTTAATGCCAATAATTTTTTGGTCTCGTTATATTTTAAATCATCGCTTAGGTCTAATTAAATGTGAAACCTTTCAGCTTCTTTAATTAATTACTATTACTTACTCTTTTCTTGAAAATTATTATGCCGATAGGCGTCTATCAGTGGTATTTTGGGGGATGGACTTGCTTGAGCGGATCATCAAGATCCAGCAAATCCCACCAAGTGGATGCTCAAGATCTTCCCGTTCGTCTGATATTTTAACAGCCATAAAGTTAGGAGATGACATCAGTTGTTACCCGCCGACTAGGAGATGAGTGCAGTCTGTTAGGAGACGTGGCTGTGGAGGAGATAACCGTGGAGGAGCAACCGCCGCGGAGATACCTGGAAGCGTGGAGGAGATACACGTAGAAGAGTTTGTTAGCCGCCGCCGAGGAGTAGTTTCTCTTAGCCCGCCGAGGAGATACCTGACAGTTTCGCTGTCCTGAGCATTCGCCGTGAGATCGCTCGAGCATTCGCCGTCTAGGAGCATTCGTTGGAGCGCCTGTGCATTCGCCTACAATCGTCTTGGAGCTTCGCCGTCGTGTAGTAGAGGTAAGCGATGTTCTGCATATATGTTAAAACAATATATTAGGGTTTCTTTACGTGTATCTTATCAAATGCAGGCAAACATATTAACAATGGCAGTGAAACGAATATAAATTAGGGTTTAAATGATTTAAAATACCTGACAGTTTCGCCCTCGAGAGCATTGGCAGTGAGATCGCAACATTCGCCGTCTAGGAGCATTCGTTGAAGCGCCTGTGCATTCGTCGTCTTGAACAGCCTGTGCAATCGCCGTCTTGGAGTTTCGTCGTCGTGTAGTAGAGGTAAGCTTCTTCTTTCGTTGTTTTGCATATATGTTAAAACAATATCTAACAGGTAATACGTAAAAGTTTATGTGAGATTCTGCGTGCTACTTATTACAATTTACCTAGCAACTTCCCCTAACAGCAGGCAAACTCGGGAAATTTAAATGATTTAAAATGCGGAAATATACATACAATACTTTTATATTGTGTATTAAAACAATGCCCTGCGATCATGTTGTGTATTAAAACAATGCCCTGCCAGATCGCATTAGATGATAAAAGGACGACAGTGAGCAGACGATGAGTCTGTCAGAGTTAGGGTATGTAAACATAGTTTGGCAGTTAAACGAATATAAATATAGTTTGGTTCTAAATGATTTATAATACAAAAATATACATACAATACTTTTATATTGTGTATTAAAACAATTTTGTGTATTAAAAGAATTTTATATCTATATGTTCTGGAGTGCATAGGGTTTAGGGCCAATGACTATATCTTTATCCGGATAAACTAGAGCACGTAGCATAGTTTTATTACACAATATTTCACAGAGATAATTTAGATGTGCTAAGTGACAGCTTGGCCGTTTGATCCGAACGAATGTGTTCCCGTGCGTCTGTTGCCGTGGGCCGAGGTTTGATTCTCAAGGCCGTCCCTTGATTCCCAGGAATAACAGCGATTGATTTTATAATTGTAATAGTAAATACAGTGTTGGAATCCCAAAGTGCAATAAATTAATACAACAGTCAATCAGATCTTTATCCTGACTTGCAAATCAACAAGCCTCCAATAAGTTTCCCCTCTCCAACAGTCTACGAGGTCACCCGCCGTCAATCGGTAACCCTGCGGACAGAGCCACTGATAATCTTCTCGAGAACAATGCCCTGCCAGATCGCATTAGATCTTAAAAGGACGACAGTGAGCAGACGATGAGTCTATTAGAGTTAGGGTATTGGTCGAGTGAAAGCGTCATTTAAAAGGGTTAAGTTCAGAAATGAAGAACGCTTATAACTACTTTACACTTCTAGCTTCTAGAAATCCCAGATCCCTTTGGCAGGACCTTAAAGGATTCAAATGCCAGTCGATTTTGAAATATGTAGAAATGAATTTTGATGGTACTTTGAAATCTGTAGAAATCTGAATAATGATTATTCAAATTTTGAAACACAATGCCGGCTCCATATTTTGAAATCTACATAGGTAATTGAATGTTACAGGTCGAAATTACAAAAAGAGGCTATTACAGGTCGAAATTACAAAAATTACAAACCTTATTTTAAATGACTTGCAAATGAACAAGCCTCCAACATGTTTCCCCTCGACAACAGTCTACGAGGTCAACCGCCGTCAATTGGTAACCCTACCGACAGAGCCACTGATAATGCCCTGCCAGATCGCATTAGATCTTGTCATTTAAAAGGATGACAGTGAGAAGACGATGAGTCTATCAGAGTTAAATATAGAACTTAATAGACGATGAGTCTATCAGAGTAGGCTCTGCCGAATTATTGATAACCAACCACCTATTTTCATCATCATCAACGTAAATTCCGAGTTTGGTACAAACAAGTCTGTAATTGCAAGGGCAGAAATACAGAACGTAACCATCTCCATTAATCGCCTTTACAATCACGTGCATCTTCAGTGCCATTCCACCGCCATTGCCACTGCCAGCTACAACTAGTAGAACGTAATATTCTTTGCCTACCACCATAGGATGCCCCTCGGCATCTACCACATCTGGGCGGTCTGTTTCCACAGCACCCTGCATTTGCATGGGCAGATTAATGAATAATGCAGTTAATGCTACTATTTGCATTGACAACACCATCCTTCCCCTCGCTGTCAATTAGTTTTCAAATTTAGCGCAAAACAAATTAGTAACTCATCAAATAAAGAGTTTGTGTATTGGTATACTAAATTCGGGTACAAATATAAACGTGTAAAGTGAGGTTGACAAGCTCAGCAGAATGTATTTATTTAAGTTTTGGATTTAATCTAAATTTAGTAATTTCTTTTGTTTATTTAAATTTAAGAGTTTTTAATCTATAAATAAATAGATGTATATGTATTTTTTAAAATTATTGAAAAACTGAAAGTTAAAATGCTTATTAATTTTTTTGCTAGATTAATAAATCTGGAGTGTGTATCCATGGAGAGTGTATATAAATCTGTGCTAGATTAGGTTATAATGGTTAGGAAGAAGTTGAAGTAGATTGAGCCCCTACCCAGGTTGGAAAGAACAACTTACTCCGCGGCACGATGAAGTCCAAATTAAGTATCCACGCTGAAGTCCAAATTAAGTATCCCTGACCAGCCTGATGCCAAAGCTATAGTGATTGGCCTTGGCAGTCATTGGCATCCCGAAAATCCATTTAGGGTCCAGGTATACTCTCGTGCCTCTCATGTAGTCAATACGTAGTTAAAATCTACGTAGTTAAAAATAAAAAAAATGTAACCATGGTCGACACACAAAACACAACTATGTTATTATAATTATATAATAATAAAATAATGTATATAGATTTGTAAATCAATGACCTTACTTAAAAAGTATTTTAATTTTATTCACTTTTATTTCAATTTGCCTAGGTGCTTTATTTATATTGTGAAGTACGTTTTATTTTGTATATAATTTAATTTGAAATTTTAATATATTATAATTATTTTCATTTCTAAGTTTACTTGGTATTTTATTTAAGTTTTAAAAAATGTTTATTTTAGAGTGTCATTGTTAAGACTAATTTGTATGTCTGTTGCATGATTTTATTTGGATGCATCATGGGAGTCTGACCTCTTCTACCAACACACCTAAGAATTCTCTACCTAAAAGATGTATTATATGAGAATAAATCCAAGAAACAATAAGTGATTAGGTTTTCTTTAATCTAAAATAAATGTAATTATAATGATTATGAATAAGTTACAATAATTTATTAAAAATATAAAATGTTTATAGATAAATTTATTTTAGAAATATAATACAGATTGTGAATCCTTTAAAGTTCATAAAATAAATCCATTAAAATATATGGAAATGTATTTTCTGGTACATCAATATCGTTGTCCATGTAATGAAGCAATTTAAGATCATTTTATCTTAAATACTACATTTCATGGGTTTTGGTGATATTGAAATATCCTAAAATTCTCTTTTATGTTTGTCAATGTGTTTTCTTTAAAATTTTCATGAACCTAATCAATAGACTAATTGCAAAAATGCTATTAAGGGTTGAACAATGTACTAAGTATATTGATTTTACATCTCTCTAATGCACTTTCCATATGGATCATGTTATTGATAAGACAAATCTCATTGCATTCATCCTTGCTAAAAGATCAAAAATTCATTATTATATCTTCCATGCCACTATTTATACCCTTTCACCATAGCTATGAGGAAATTTAAAGCATATTATATAATACAAATTAATATTATAATAACCTCCATAATTGTACTTAATCTCCATGTCTTATTATTACTATTTACTAATATTTATTTCATATAAATATTATAAATATTATGTAATTTAATGTAATGTAATATAATATAGTTATATTATATTAGTTATTTAAAGTCTCAAAATAGATAACAAACAATGGTTTTGGGCTACAAAAATTGGTATACATGTAGAGAACAAGTAGCACTACTCATATGAAATGCTTTTTACAGTTACCCATTTTTATATGCTTCTATGTTTATCTGAATTGCAAGAATTGTATAATCAATTAACAATAATCATGTAACTTGTCGTAGTTGTAGGTTAACATAGCCAACTTTATCATCCAGCTTTTTGTATCATTTGTTTTTATTTATATTCTTTATTTTAAATTTAGAATTAGGTTCATAAAATAAATTTAGAATTATGTTTATAAAATTAATCATGATAATACACTTTTTTTAATTTCTTTCAATTTAAGAAATTTTTTTTATTAAAAATTAAATTCTAAAATATATACATTTATTGACATAATACCTCAATAAAATATAATTACAATAAAAATTAAATACAACTAAACCAGAATAATAAAAGTTAAAGACTTAACTTACTCAAACTCTTCCTAATTGTTAAGGACTTGAGTTGCTCAAAATCCTGGTTCAACAAATCTTAATGTTTTTTTTAAATATGTGCAAGTTGCTCTCTTAGTTACAAATTACAAATTTGTCTTTCTACATTCAATTAATTTTCTTACAAAATAAAATCCTAGAATATCCTTCTTAATATTATGTAATGTTAACTTTTTGTATGGAAAATAATACAGATTGTGAATCCTTTAAAGTTCATAAAATAAATCCATTAAAATATATGGATATGTATTTTGTGGTACATCAATATCGTTGTCCATGTAATGAAGCAATTTGAGATCATTTTATCTTAAATACTACATTTCATGGGTTTTGGTGATATTGAAATATCCTAAAATTCTCTTTTATGTTTGTCAATGTGTTTTCTTTGAAATCTTCATGAACCTAATCAATAGACTAATTGCAAAAATGCTATTAGGGGTTGAACAATGTACTAAGTATATTGATTTTACATCTCTCTAATGCACTTTCCATATGGATCATGTTATTGATAAGACAAATCCCATTGCATTCATCCTTGCTAAAAGATCAAAGATTCATTATTATATCTTCCATGCCACTATTTATACCCTTTCACCATAGCTATGAGGAAATTTAAAGCATATTATATATTACAAATTAATATTATAATAAACTCCATACTTGTACTTAATCTCCATGTCTTATTATTACTATTTACTAATATTTATTTCATATAAATAATATGTAATGTAATGGAATATAATATAATATATTTATATTATATTAGTTATTTAAAGTCTCAAAATAGATAACAAACAATGGTTTTGGGCTACAAAAATTGGTATACATGTAGAGAACAAGTAGCACTACTCATATGAAATGCTTTTTACAGTTACCCACTTTTATATGCTTCTATGTTTATCTGAATTGCAAGAATTGTATAATCAAAGATTTATTTTATGGTGGTAGGATAATCTTTATAAGCTTTTTTATGTGTTGTTGGATTCATTCCATATCATTTACAGTACTCACCTTCTAACTAGCAACTTACGTTTTTGTTATATGTCATTCATACATACCGTGCAATTCAACATTACCGTTACAACCATTTTCATAGGAAAAGTAAAACCAGCAGATGAAGCGGCAATATGAACTAAATTATTTATATTTATATTGTAGGACTGTCTCTCACAGCATGAACTGAATTATTCATGGGTATAGTGTAGGACCATGACTTTCACAATATGAACTGAATTATTTATATCTATTTAAATAGATATCACCCATCGTGCTATGGTTTTTATAATGGAGTTATTTATAAAGATTTTAAAAGTTCGAGGTACACGATAGAGTAGTTATTTGTATAGAATTTTATCACATAAACCAAAGTTAATCATTAACATTATCAAAATTATTTTATCATAATATATGTATAAAAATGTTATAAATCTAAAGATTTATTCAGGTTTCTCAACACGAATTTAGAGGTTCACTGAGCTCTCTCACCTCTCACAATCACCTTTAAGTGACTTTAGAGACTTTTGTTTATATCTTGAAGAGGCTTGGGGTCCATGTATTCTTGCATAAATTGGGTGCCACTGGTTTGTACGAACTTGTAGTGTTCATCTCAGTTCATCCAAAGTATATGCAAATGCAAACGTTGTGGTGGACTATTTGTTCGATTCATTGATAGTACTCACAATAATTGATATAGAAATATACCTCTGCCCAGCCACCTCCTCACTTAGATGGAGTTAGGTAACGGAAACAATTTTTTTTATCAAAAATCTTCTTGTCACATGACAAATGACAACACAAATTGGGGTTTGGTGAATGAGCATGGAGAAAAATTTCATTTTAGTTGTAACGAATTGAACATTTGAAATTATATGGCTTAATTAATTTAGTCATTTCATCTTTATTGTCTTGCCTATATAAGTGGTGTGTCTGTATTAAACTTTGAATTATTAATATACTAAAGAGTTAAACTATGAAGCACCACCTTAACTCATAAACTTTGCTCTTCATGCTCATCAGATTTTACATTTTGAAAGAAGCATGACAATACCGCAACGAATCCAACCAAATTTGCCCGATGGTTTTGGGACTCAGATTTCCATATCTTCCCAATTATTCAATTTAGTACTGAATACAGCCAAAACAAGAGAAGAGCTTGAGAGAGCTTGGAAAGCTTTAGCTCAACAAGAAGAAATTACCGACCAAATTAGAAATGCAAGGCAACAAAATATATATATATATATATATATATATATATATAATCTTGTTTTTTTGTATTACCTACTTTTTTTAGGTTTTTTTTTCCCAATATACTATGTCAAATTTCCCTTTATGGATATGTATTACATAATTTTTTTGTAGCTATTGTTTATTTTCCAAAATACTATGGAGAAGTTGCTTTGTTTTTTAAACTACTCTATGAAATTTCCCTTTATGGATATGTATTACGGAAATGTTTAAATGCAAGTCATGTCATTTTTTAAATCATGCTTTGTAATCTTCATGTGTAAGATTGTGACTA
>LPNX010664996.1:79546-115040 GCA_001517045.1 Pseudotsuga menziesii | reverse complement strand
AAGTGGAATCCCAATTGGTAGGTGGAGTTCGAGTGTCACATGAGTTGCACAATACCATTCCACTAAGTGTAGTTATCACACGAGTTCAGAGGAATTTATTAAGAGTTTTTTTTTTTTTNGTAGGTGGAGTTCGAGTGTCACATGAGTTGCACAATACCATTCCACTAAGTGTAGTTATCACACGAGTTCAGAGGAATTTATTAAGAGTTTGAACTATTTTATTTGGATTTTGTCTCTTACATGACTGCACATTAGCCAGACTCCTAAATGTCAAATGCACTTGGAATAAGCCGTAAGTAGTTAGAGTCGTAGTTAAGCCAATAGTTGTAAAATCATTGGAGTTAACAT
This sequence comes from Pseudotsuga menziesii, assembly GCA_001517045.1. Classification (NCBI taxonomy): domain Eukaryota; kingdom Viridiplantae; phylum Streptophyta; class Pinopsida; order Pinales; family Pinaceae; genus Pseudotsuga; species Pseudotsuga menziesii. The sequence goes on along the minus strand of LPNX010664996.1, from coordinate 114,692 downwards.
AATAGTTGCATATAATAGTTAAGGTAATAGTTATCCAATATAACTTTGATTAGAGTTGAAGTTAAGCTAATAGTTCGTGCATTTGTGTTAAGCTAATAGTTGTATCTAATAATGGATGGAGGTAAGCTAGTAGTTGTATCTAATAATCGAATAGTTGAAGATTAATTTCAATTTTTACAACTATCACTAACTCTACTTATCACATGTTAATTAAATTATTTTTTATTTGTTTGAAATTATTAATTATTAATTTTATACGACGCTCATTTAATCAATCTGGATAGTANACATGTTAATTAAATTATTTTTTATTTGTTTGAAATTATTAATTATTAATTTTATACGACGCTCATATAATCAATCTAGATAGTACACTTGTCTCATTCTCATCGGTAGATGAAAAAGCATAGATGGTATTCCACCCCAAAATTCTAACATATATACGCCTATCGGCGTAAATACTTAATCTAACATAAAAACCACTTAAGTTGTCGTTGTTAAGGTCATAGTTAAAGTTAAGATCATAGTTGTATCATCAAGTTAGACTTAAGCTAATAGTTGTATTTAATAGTTAATATAAATCTATTGTAGTTAATAAAAGAGCTTCGAGTTATCCTGACTTCTAGCTTCCAAATGGAGTTGGACTAAGCCTTATGCACATCAACTGGACTCCCAATTGGTAGGTGGAGTTTGAGTGTCACATTAGTTGCACATTACCATGCCACTAAGTGCAGTTATCATATGAGTTAAGAGGAATTTATTAGGAGTTAAGAGGATTTTATTATGAATTATACTATCACACGAATTGCACTTTACTTCAACTCCCAACTGTAAAATGCAGTTTGACTAATTAACTCGACTTCGAGCTGCTAGATGGATTTCAACTGTCACATGGACTACACATTACCATGCCATTAAGTTCAATTATCACATGAGCTATTTTTTATTTTTTATAACTGTTTATAGAGAGTTCGAACGATTGATAGTTAATTTAAAAGTTAATATAAATCTATTGTGGTTAATAAAAGAGCTCTGAGTTATCCTGACTAAGCCTTATGCACATTAAGTAAACTCCCAGTTTGTAGGTGTAGTTCGAGTGTCACATGAGTTGCATAATACCATGCTACTAAGTGTATTTATCACATGAGTTCAGAGGATAGGAGTTCAACTCTTACATGAATGCACATTAGCTAGACTCCTAGATGCCAAATGTAGATGGACTAAGGCATAAGTAATTAGAGTTGAAGTTAAGCTAATAGTTGTAAAATCATTGGAGTTAAGCTAATAGTTGTATGTAATAGTTAAGCTAATATAAATCTATTGTAGTTAATAAAATAGCTATGAGTTATCGTGACTTCTAGCTTCCAAATGGAGTTCGAGTAAGCCTTATGCACATTAAGTGGAATCCCAATTGGTAGGTGGAGTTCGAGTGTCACATGAGTTGCACAATACCATGCCACTAAGTGCAGTTATCACATGAGTTTAGAGGGATTTATTAAGAGTTCGAACTATTTTATTTGGAGTTCGACTCTTACATGACTGCACATTAGCTAGAGTCCTAGATGTCAAATGCACTTGGACTAAGCCGTAAGTAATTAGAGTTTAGTTAAGCTAATAGTTGTAAAATCATTTTTTTTAACAAGAACGGTTATGGAGTTTATAAAAAATCAGCAATAAATTGCTGTAGAGAGATACATGACAGATTTCACCTCGCTACCCCTTCATACAGTCAATGACCATCCGAGGATCTAAGGAGGAATATCACTGTGAACAACCGAATTAACTAATAATCCATTAAGCTCCGCATCTATGGCTTTATTGGCAGCCATGTCCGCCAAGACGTTAAGATCTCTTAGAATATGATAGTATCTAATCTTTCGAAATAGCTTGGAAAGGGACCTAGTTCTTCTAGTCAATCTAGCTGTCCTATTGTTGTCACTTATCCTTCCTCCATTCATTGCCTGGATGATAATCCTGGAGTCTCCAAATACCAGGACTTCTTCAACCTTTTTAACCAGCAATTGTTTTAGGCCTTGCCATAGCCCGTAGGCCTATGTGATATTATTAGTTTCATAACCAATATTCCAGCTGTACTCCACCTCGACTTCCCCGTTAGGATTGATGATGACTCCACCACCTCCGGCCTTCCCTGGGTTCCCTTTGGAGGCCTCGTCAAAGAAGAGCTTAAAAATTTTCCTCTCTTTCAGCCAATTGCCGAACTGAGAGTTATCCATCCTGATCTCCCACGCCTCCAGTTTCTTAGCAGCAACTAATTTATCAGCCAGGGGTATGAATTTCCTCATCCTCTCTTTTTCTTTTTCGGCTAGAGTCCCTTTGTTTCTCGGAAGCTTTGAGATACTAATAACCTCCATAACCAATGCCTGAATTTTGACTACTATCTTACACGTGGTTTGCATTTTATCCTGAAAAATCCTGTAATTCCTTTTGTTCCATAAACACCAGCAAATCAGTTTTGGTATTTTAAGCCAGCAACTTCTCACGCCCCTCTTCTCAATCAGCTCGCCCTGATACAAATTTTCCCAATTGTTGATGCAGTCGTGAATATTCTCCGGCATCCTCCTTAATCCTCCCCAGCTGTCAAGCATGCCCTTACAAACTGAATTGGCAAAGGAGCAGTGGAAAAACAGGTGCGTTATGGTTTCTTCAGCGTTTGCACACAGGGGACATCTGAATGGACCAGCGATCCCTTTCCTTTCCAATTTCTCGCCCGTCAAAATTTTGCCATGCAGCAGCGTCCATGTGAAGTGGTCGATCTTGGGCAACGTGGAGTTGGACCAATTATAATTCCAGACTTTGGGATTGCCAGGAACATTGAAGTTAGCTGAGAAACGCTGGTATCCTTCAGAGGCAGTGTAATTGCCTGAACGTTCTCCCCATCCTTGCTTGTCCCTTTTATTTTGGCATAGTGGGGCAATTCCAGCCAGGTGGTCAAGGAGCTGTGATTTCTCTGCATCAAATTCATCAGGTAGGTCCGGCAAATTCCAGCCAATCCAGCGCTTGCTCTCAGAATTTTCCCACTTGGAGATGTCCCAGATCGTTGTCAACCCCAGTGCGTCCATCCTTTGCTGCAGGTGAGGTAGCTGTGGAGGAATCTTACCCAGAATAGAGTCATTCAAAAGTTTAATGAGTTTCCCGTTTCCTGGGACCCAGTGCAGGCCATCAGTGAACTGAGGCAGCGCCTTGAGACAAATTTTGTGTATAGTGGATCCATTCTGGTTCATATGGGCACCTTCCAGGCATCTGAGCCGGTTGCCCCTAAAATACTTAGCTTTCAGTACTTGGCTGGACCAAGAGGGCTTGGGGACTAGCAGAGTCCAGATCAGCTTGGCTCCCATAGCCAAATTTTGGGTCCTGAGATCTCTGATATGGAGGCCTCCCTCAGACTTAGGTCGTTTAATAATTCTCCAGCTTACCAACGCAAACTTCTTGCTTCTACCAGCGCTGCCCCCCTGCCAGAGAAAGGACCTTATCAGTCCTTCAATTTGATTGATGGTTTTGGCCGGGGCTAGAAGGAGAGAGCTTTGATAAATCAAGTAGCTGTTCAAGACAGCCTTGATTAAGACTACCTTCCCAGCCAAGTTTAACCAGGTTGATCCCCAGCCTTGTATTTTGCTTTTAATTTTCTCCACAACAGGGTTCCAGGCCGAGCTCTTGGCCTTGGTTTTGAATATGGGAACCCCCAGATAGTTGAAGGACTCCCAGTCAGTGACTCTGCCAATGTTGAGGCTCCGGGCGATATCTGACATTTCCCTCGGATTGATGTTCCAGCCATAGATTTGGCTTTTCCTTAGGTTAACTTGGCCTCCAGAGGCAAGGCAGTAACAGGTCAGCTCAGTCTTGAATCGCCTGCCAATAATGTTACTAGCACCGCCTAGTAAGATAGTGTCATCCGCAAATTGCGCGTGATTAATTTCTTTGATGCCTCTAGCCATTTGGATTCCATGGAGATCCTGGTCAAGCCTGGCAGTCTCTAGATGAAAGCTAAGAACAGAGGCTTGGATGGCATAAAGGAGAGGGGAGAGCGGGCATCCTTGCCTCAAGCCTCTCGAGGCTTGGAAGAAGGGCCCAGCTCTACCGTTGACAAGTGGGGCAATCCACGGGTTGCTAATACAAGCTCGGACCCAAGAAATAAAAGCAAAAGCGAAACCAAATTTCTTCATCACCTGGAAAAGAAAGAGATGGATGACCTTGTCAAAGGCATTGGCCAGATCGATTTTGACCACCATTCCCTTGTCACCGTTCTTCAGGCTGGAGTGTATAGCTTCCTGAACTAAAATGATGTTTTCCCAAATCTTCCTGCCTTTTACAAATCCTCCTTGATTCTCCGGGATCAGTCTCGGAAGTATATGCTTGAGTCTGCTTGCCATGATCTTAGTGATGATTTTATAGCCTATATTGCACAAAGAAATAGGCCTGAACCTGTCAAAGTTTTTGACCTCCTTCTCTTTGGGGATTAAGGCCAGGAATGCCGAATTGGTGCTTCCGCCAATTTTACTGCATCTCTGGGACTTCTGGACCATTTTAATGAAGTCTTTCTTGATGATGTTCCAGCACAGTTTAACAAATGTGGCATTAAAACCATCCGGTCCCGGAGCCCTGTCGTCCTTCATTCCATCAACAGCTCTCTTAATCTCCTCCATCGAAATAGCCTAGGTAAGAGAATCATTATCGCTGGTTTTAATAGAGCTGGGTATCAGGTTCAAGATTTTAGCGTCCTCCTCAACTGGCTGGGCCGTGTAGAGTCCACTGAAGTATCTGGAAGCTTCAATTTTAATTTCATCATGGCTGGTTATAACGCGTTCCTGGGTATGGATCTCTTTCACATAATTGAAATTGACTCTGGCTGCCGCCTGCTTATGAAAATATCTTGTGTTTTTATCCCCATCAACCAGCCAATCACATCTGGCCTTAATCTTCCACCAGTCAGACTCGTTTTTGCAGGCTTGGTGAAGATTAGCACGTAAAATAGCTTCAGCGTGGAGATCCTCTGCAGTCACGTCCTTGGCCTCCAAAGCAGCCTGGTGGGTCTCGAGCTCCTTCGCTACTTGAGATTTCTGGCCTGAAGGAGAAGGGATGGTTTTGGCCCAGCGCTTAAGGCATTTTTTCAATCTTTTTAACTTTTCCTCCCAAACGTAGAAGGGAGAGCCATTGACCGGTGGGGACCATGAATTTGTTACAATTTGGAGGAAGTCAGAGTGATTTGCCCAGAGGGGGATTAAACTTGAAAGGTATTGGTCCCCAATTCTTGATAACAGCCATCTCAAGGAGAATGGGCCTATGATTTGAGACTCCAAAGGGCAGAATTTTGGAAGAAATATTCATCCCCAGCAGGAGGAAGGAGTCCTGGACTAGGAATCTGTCGAGTCTTGCGGCAATATGTCCAGGCCCTACTCTTTTATTATTCCAGGTATACTTTCCAGCAGCAGGTTTAATGTCCATGAGATCCCATTCTAGGATGATTTCATCTACCGTCTCCCTTATGGGGTCCCTGACCAAGGACCCACCTCTCTTTTCCTCATGGCTTAAGGTGACATTAAGATCACCTGCAATTATGATGTTACCTTGTAGATTACTCTTCTCCTCATGCAAGAGGTTCCAGCAGGAGTTTTTCTCTGCAACAGAATTGGGAGCATAGATGTTGAAGATACTTACCAGAGAGTTTGAGGCTTTCTGCCTAAGCTGGGTAAGGATCCAATGGCTGCTGTTCTTGACATCAACCGTATCAAATTCTTTGTCATTCCATAGGGTTCTGATGCCGCCAGAAGCCCCTCTTGAACTTATTGCAGCTTTTCCTTTGCCTTTCCATAATTTTGACTAACTTGGAGGAAGGCAGCTTCCTCCATCTTCGTCTCCTAGATCAGGAAGATGTCCGGCTTATGTAAAGAAGATAGATCTAACATTGTTTCTTCTTTGATTTTACTTCCCAGACCTCTACAGTTCCAGGAGAGGACCCGCATTACTTACTTTTGGGGAGCTTAGGCATCCCTTTCTGGGCATGCCCTTGCTGTCGGGTGTTCCTAGCAGAGTTCAGGAGGTTTTCCAAAGTTAGCTGAGAGCCTTGCAACTTATCCTTATAAGAAGCCTGCTCTCTTATTTCTTTCCTGGATTTTCTTCCCCTTGTTTTAGGCATTCTCGGAGTGGTTATTTCGATTTCCCCCTCCTCCTCTTCCTCTTCCTCCAATCCAGTGTCTTCTTCTGAGTTCCCCAAGGTTTCCCCTGCAGTGACCGGGGCCTTTTCTTCCTTTTGATCCTTCAAATGTTGCGCTGATATTTCTGCTTCAGATTCTTTGTTCCCTTCATTGCTGGATTTCTCACCAGTTTCAGTTAGATCTTCCCTTATTTCCGGCATTGGTTTAGTCTTGGTTGCTTCCACTGATCCTTCAAGATTAGTGACCCTTGTATCACTGGTCCCTTCACCTTTTTTAGGTGCCTTCCTGGGTTGATGTTTGGATTTAGATCTAGACACCTTTTTCCATCCCTCTGCCTTGTCCTGCTGGTTCTCAGGTTTTTTTGGACAGTTGCGGATAAAATGCCCATACTCATGGCATCCTCTGCACTTGAAGGGTAGCTGTTCATAATCAAGTTTTTGGAAATGGGACCAACTTCCCACGGTTAACTTGATAGCTTCCGGGAGACCAGATTCTAGGTCGACCTCAACGCAGATTCGAGCACAGGGGTATTGGTCTTTCGGGCTCGCCATATCTATGTAATTCCCCAGCGCAGTCCCTGTGGCCTGGAGGGATTTAGGATTCCAGCAATGCATTGGGAGATTGGGCAGCCTGACCCAAACTGGCACTGCTCTTTGCGTGTCAGCCTCAGGATTGAAGTCCGGCGTCCACCTGTTGAGGTAAAGACCTTGCGGCCCCATGATGTAGGGCCCATTTCAGAAGATCAGCTCTTTATCATCCTTGGATTCGAAGTCGAAGAGGAAAAAACCTCGCTCGACGGAGTAGGAAGCAACATTGTTGGTGATTAGGGGTCTCCAGTTTCTTTGAACCCAACTGTCCGTTGTTTTGGGCGAAGGCGAGAGCCCCGTAAATTGGCCAATCAGGGCTCGATCTGCAAGGGAAAGAGCTACCCGGATGGTTTCCTTCGGAGGGAGGGCAACCTCCGGCACATCTTCAAGCCTTTTGACAAATTTCGGGGGTTCGGATTTGCCGGATCTCTTATTGTAAGATGAGATTAGGCGATCGAATTCATCCAGATGAGGAGCCTGGGACGGATCTCGATCCTCAGGGATCGGAGAGCCCATCTTTGCCCTCCAGCTTTGCCAGAGTGGCCTCAAACAGCAATCTCAACACCTCCCTTGGCAGTCCACGATCCAGATCAGGTTCTCACGATCTCAGTTCGAGCCTAGCTTCCTCTGACAGCGTGCAGGTCGCCTCCTATTCCTCGTGCAGGTCGCTCCAAGGTTGATCAGCTCGTGCAGCGTGCAGGTTGCCTCCTATTCCTCGTGCAGGTCGCTCCAAGGTTGGTTGTAAAATCATTAGAGTTAACGTAATAGTTGCATATAATAGTTAAGGTAATAGTTATCCAATATAACTTTGATTAGAGTTGAAGTTAAGCTAATAGTTCTAGACACAACTGTGTTAAGGTAATAGTTGTATCTAATAATCGATGGAGTTAAAAGCTAGTAGTTGTATCTAATAATTGAATAGTTGAAGATTAATTTCAATTTTTACAACTATCACTAACTCTGCTTATCGCATTTTAATTAAATTAGTTTTTTTTTTTGAAATTATTAATTATTAATTTTATATGATGCTCATATAATCAATTTGGACACTACACTTGTCTCATTCTTGTTTAATCTTGGACGACTATGATAGAATCAATCTGGACAGTACACTTGTCTCATTCTCATCGGTAGATGAAAAGGCATAGATGGTATTCCACCCCAGAATTCTAACATATATACGCCTATCGACGTAAAGAAATATTGGATTACACATTTCATCAACATTTCCACTCTAAAAAAGGGTTTGTACTTATCGATTCTTTTTTAAAATTTTATTTTGCTAAATTTGTAATTAATAAATAGTTCAATTTTTATTATTAATTTTACAAGTTGATTTTTTTCACCAATAAAATATTTGCTTTTTATTATTTCATTTTATTTTATTAAAATAAAAATAAAAAACACTTTTTAATACATGTTTTTAATATAGAAAAATACAATTCCACACTGCAAGTAATAGCGAGTGGTTGCGATATAAAAAAATACAATTTCACACTGCAAGTAATAAGGAGGGGTATTAGTCAAAACAACAACAACAATAAAACGGTGTTTGTATTTATCTTCTTCAAAAGAAGATTAATCAAAACAACTACAACAATAAACGGCTCTATGAATTGACTTAAATTTTAAAGTTTTGTTCAATATAATATCATATTTAAATTATTTTTAAAAAATTATAATTATAATGAATTGTACTATTTTATAAATATAATATTATATAAATAATTAAAAAAATTATAAATTATAATTAATTGTATTATTTTTTAATATTATATATCAAATAAAGCTCTTAATAACTACAAAGTTGCAAACCACAAACCAATACAAATGCAATGAGATTGCCACCTTGTATCTCTCGTTTAATAGAAACAATCCCTTACACCAGATTTATGCTAGCACATAAACTTAAAAAAAAACATGACCGAGACGTTTTACTTTGTAATATTGCTCGAAAAAAATACAATAGGACAAGGAAAAAGCAATGAAATTTTAATTATATAGTATAAGAAAGGGTAATTCTTATTTGCTCTTGTATACACACAACAAATAAAAATCTATTAGCTATTTTAGCTTAGATTTTTTTTGAAAAAAATATGGATACCCTTATCATCGTAATGACATAATTCAATCTACAAACTAAGAAAACCAAGTTAAATCTATTGTATAGATATTTATATTACAACATAAAAAATTAGATCTATTTAAATATTTATCAAAATATATAACCACAATATAAAATAATAATTAAATAAATTTAAATTCATTAATTACAAAAAGAATTGAATAAACTTTTATTGATATAATTTTTTTTAATATTATTGCTACTACTATGTCCTATATGTCTGTGAAGTAGACTCTCTAAGTTAAGTTTTAAGATTTTACTATTTCGTGTATGTCTGTAAATTGGACTACATTTTTATTAATTTAATGTTTTTTTAATATTATTGCTATTACTATGTCCTATATGTCTATGAAATAAAGTCTCTAAGTTTTAAGATTTTACTATTTCTTCCATGTCTTTAAATTGAACTTACGTTGTTTTAACTTTTAATATTTTGGTTATACTATATTGGTTATATGAACTTTTTGATGCATATGTTAATGATATAATTAATAGAAATGTTAACATTTAACACTTTTCACAAGTCCAAGATTTTAATTTGAGTACATGCAGGTTTATCTTTTTCACACCTTTCACAAGTCCAAGATTTTAGTTTGAGTATTGGCAAGTTTGATCTCTCTTTTGTGTAATTTTTTTTGAACTACTATGTTGTATGTTTATAAAATCATGTATATCTCAGTGATTTGTGATTTGTAAAGAGTATATATATATATATATATATATATATATATATATATATATAATGCAGCTAATATCTGCCAATAGCGTTATCTTAACTTTTATGTCATCAATAATGCTTATCTATTTAACCTCTGACGAGTGAGAACAAGAACATACACCTCTTCCCTAGAATGTCAGTTGGTCCTTAATTATTTACCAATTTCTTTTCATCCGCTGAATATGTTTCTAATTTTAATCGATATTTGAGACTAAAGGTCGTCGATGTTCTAGCAACAAAATGACAAAGATTTTGTGAGTTAAAGGTTTGGCATGTTTGCACTCCTTATCGATTATAGCCCTAGTTTGGGATTTAACTCAGAAAGCTCTGCCCTACAAGGTAGAGGTTTTGAATTCTTTGTTGTATCAACACAAATGATATATTACTGGTCCAAACACCGTGGTTAGTGAATGTTTTGAATATCGTTTTTGTAACATCCTCTCAGTACGCGACCAAAAATGGCAAAGTGTAAGTGAAAAACACTATAAGTACTAATCTTAGACTCATCAAGCTATAGATGAAATTAAAAATGCTAGGATAGTGAAAACGTGCACGACTAAAAGAAACGATGACTAGGGACGAATCCACTAGGGGGAGAGGTCAAAGGCTATTGAAACCTTGACATTTTAAGCTTTCGATGGTTGGAGGTCATCTTGTTACAATTGGGTGCTGAAAGGAATGTGAGTCATATTCCTCACTATTTTGCACTTAGAGAGCAGCCATCGCATGCGAAGAATGAAAGGATTGATATTATCCTTTAAGCAATAAGCAAGCTTTTTTATTGTTGTGTTCAAACAGCTTAAACTAGTCATTACGATCCTTGTAAAATCGGTATTAGAACACACAATGTTATTATTATTTTACCATTGAGTACAAATTAGAAGGATTATAAAAAAATAAAATAATAATTATTACTTAGTACTTATGTATGGCACATACATCAAGTGCGAAAGAGTCTCCCATAGAACTCATAGTAAGAAACTAAACTTTCCCTACTATATTATACTTTCTCATACAACATTTCAATCCAATGTCATTCTCTATTTCCATGGCTTGGTTGAGGACTTTGATGACTCGCGAGCTCTTGCTCACACACACTAGACACTTGGCGGATTTAATGAAACAAGTGGAATTCACTTTTGCGCCATGTGTCTCCTCTCTTGGCTGTGATTTTTTTCTTTTTATTGCTGTGATTTCTTTTCTTGGGAGGGGGGAAGAATGGTGGTGATGGGACAAAGGAGGATGCAATCCATTGGGTGGACATTTGGGAAAGAACTCAATACTTAATTACTGGTATGTCTCTGTGTTTTTTTATCTATATAAGCTTGTGATTTGATCTGCATATATATCTGTGTTTTGAACTGCATCACAATGTGATTGAGATTTGTATATATATGAAATAAAATATTTTTTTTATCTATATATATATATATATATACTTTTTGATCTGCATCACACTATGATTGAGATATGTGTATGTATATTATAAAATATGCATTTTGATTTGCATATATACTTGTGTTTTGATCTGCATCACACTGTTATTAAGACGTTTATATATATTAAATAAAATTTGCATTTTGATCTACATAAGACTGCGATTTGATCTGCATGTATATCTGCATCACACTGCGATGTATATATGTATATATATTAAATATCCTTCGATGAGAGTTTATGCATCCATTTTTTTTTGGAATCGAGACTCTGCATTCTTGTATATTTGAATGTCAATGTTAATGTGTGATAAACTCTGCAACCATTCCCATTGTCTTAGTTTATAATTGTACAAATCTGCGATCTGGTAAGACGTTTTGTCCGCATTCTAATGGTATAGATCCAGATCTGGTAATAATGTTTCTCTGCATTTGTTTTTGGAAACTTGAAAAATGTTTACATTTGCTTTACATTTCTAATTTCCATATCTGAGTTTGCCTCTGAGAAATTGAAAAAAATGTTTACATTTGTTTTATATTTGTAATTGCTAGATCAGCTTTTGCTTTTGGGAAATTGAAAAATGTTTACATTTACTTTAGATTTGTAATTTCCAAATCTGAGTTTTCCTTTGAGAAATTGAAAAAAATGATTACATTTGTTTTATATTTTTAATTGCTAGATCAGCGTTTGCTTTTGGGAAATTGAAATTTTTTTTACATTTACTTTAGATTTGTAATTTCCAGATCTGAATCTAAGTTTTCCTTTGGGAAATTGGAAAAAAATGCTTACATTTGTCTTAGATTTGTATTTTGCAGATCTGTGTTTGCCTTTGAGAAATTGAAAAATGTTTACATTTAATTTAGATTTGTAATTTCCAGATTGAGTTTGCATTTGGGAAATTGGAAAAAAATGTTTACATTTGTTTTAGATTTGTATTTCCCAGATCTTCGTTTGCTTTTGGGAAATTAAAAATTGTTTGTGTGTTTTAGATTTGTAATTGCCGGATCTGAGTTTTCCTTTGAGAAATTGAAAAAAATGTTTATATTTGTTTTAGATTGTAATTTCCACATCTGCATATGCCTTTGGGAAATTAAAATTTTTTTTTATCTTGCTTTAGATTTGTAAGTAGATCTGCATTTTCCTTTGGGAAATTGAAAAATGTTTACGTTTGGTTTCGATTTGTATTTGCCAGATCTGAGTTTGCCTTTGGGAAATTGAATTAATGTTTATATTGTTTTAGATTTGAAATTTTGAGATCAGTTGTTTGATTACTTTATCCTTTGGGAAATTGACCTCTGTAATGTTTAGCTGCGAGTTTCCCTGAATAAAGAAGTTAATTAAATTGCCCGATCAAAGTAAAGATCCGAGAGAGAGCTTTGTTTTTTCACTCTTTCTACTTGTTTTCCATAATCGCATTCAGTTTTATGCGATTATAAAGCTTTTATTATTGTTCCAAAGTTGCTTCTTAAATTGAAAAAAGTATTAAGCTTTGCATTTGAGATTTTGACGTACAGAAAATGGTTATCTTTAAAATCTAGATTGATAGCATAGTTATTATTTATGAAATAATTGTATTGCAATAAAATTTAATACATAAAATTTAATACACAATTCCATTTTTTTAGTAAAGGGACAAGTTTACTCAAAAGAATTGTAGGACTTTTCCATGGACTTTTCCATGGGCACGTTTGAAGTTGGTTAAATATTGAGTCCGTATGGTTTATAATTACATACAATATTCTACTATTTATTTAAAAGGTGTAAAGGCTTTACCCATTGCTTATCTAATGGCTTAATTAATGAAGAGCATATTTTATTACGAATCCGATCTAGTTAAAAGTTGAGTAATTTTATTAAAAGTGAATGTCTTACCAATGAAAATGGTTAAAAGGGGAATGTAAGAATTACATAGTAAAATGTTAAGTCTTATAAGTAATGGTTAAGAAATGTTAGGACTACAAAGGATGTTAAGTCTCATAAACTTAGGCAAGGTATTCCATTTGAATATCTTAACCTGGAAGCTGGAGAGTTTTTTTGGTCACAACCTTAACTTAGTGGATTCGTCACCGAGCTCGAGGATGGCCTTAGACAGATAAACATATGTCAAATGAAGCCTACGGTTGGGAGGAAAGTCATAGTCACGTTTTCAATTTCCCAAGCTCAAAAAAAGTACTCTTAACAGCTAGTTTTGTTTATGGATGTAATTTACCTTGCATATAAGAATCATGCTATTGGATTTATGGTACTAATATGCCCGTTGAGTTACAGAAAGTGGTGGTTACAGGAGTTGCATTACAATGGTGGAATAGCTCTTGAAAGACAAGTGTAAAATGATTTTTTTGTACAGGTCCATATTCATTAGTTTATTTACTTCTATCATCTAAAGTGTATTTAACTTTGTTTTCTGTCCCACTCAAGACTCATGCGTCATCTTGGATGGTTGCGCCCAAGAATACAAGTACACGAATGGTACCTTGTTATGAGGGATGTTAGCGACCTTTAAAAGAAAGGTTTAATGTGTAATTGCTATCCTAGTCGAGGGATAGTCTAGCGACTAATGAAACGGCTGTATCTATCTTAAACTTCAATAAGATTCGCTTATGTAGATTTATATTAGAGTGATTGTAGTTTAATGGTTCTTAATTGCAAGAAGGTATGATACTGTATTTGAGGTATACATTTATTACCATTATTTCCAATACTAGTATGGTCATTGGTATAGCTCTATTGTTAACTGCTCGGTGGAAATTGATTTAATTAAATTATAGTTTGTTTATATGAATAGATGCAAATGATACTAGAGTTTACAATAATGTGATTACACACTCTCGAGGTACTAACATAGTTGACTTGTTGGATATAGTAAAAGCGAAAAAATTACCTCATTTTCTCAGAATTTACATTGAGAAATTTTGGCTATGTTACAAATGGTATCAGAGCAAGGTTCAAACACTGCGGCCAAATGGACCCGCACGTACACAAGTAAGTTGTGTACTCTTTGAACTACTGTTTATGAAAATGGTTTGCATAAGAGTTTATCATGCAGCATGTAAGCTAAAGAAAGTTAAATTTTAAATGAGACCTTTAAATTCTTTGATTACTATAGTATATATGGTTGCTCCAATTAAAATGCATCAATGAGAAGGGAAGTAGTATAAATTGTAACTTAATTTGGTACAAGCAAACTTAAAAGGAAAATGGATAATTAAGTTAGTCCTTAAGCCTCCTTGTTAAGTAAATCTGTAGTCAGAAAATCATAGATTCTACTTGTTAAGGTTCTTTTGAATCATTTTGTTTGTCATGATATGCATGTGTGAATTTATTAAGACATGAATTATATATTGAATAAATTGAAGCATTTCATTTCTGCTACCTCTTCATCATGACGATATGGTTGCATGGTAAAAGCTCTTTGAAATGGTTTATGGAACCTTCTCTCCATAGATCTTGGTTGAGATTTACTTATCCCCGAAGATTTAGTTAACAACAATATCTTAGTCTACATCTAGGTTATGATCTTAGTCTACGGAGCTCTTGATTTTTGTTTCATTTATGATAGTTTTAACGTGATTTTTCTGAGCACAACCTTATCTTACTAACCAAAATAAACTATATACTCTAGTTTGAAGCCAGTATCAAATATTACTGCAAGACCTCATTGTAAAGCATAACTAAGTTTATCTTTGGTTAGAATTATGCATTTTCATAGACATTAAAAATCACTAAATGAATGACTTAATGAAGTAGTCATTCGCAAAAGATAGAAGGTGTAAACCAAAGGAAATTGAAGTATTATTGAAATGATTGTATATGTTTTACAACATGTTCAAAGTATCGAATTATGAAAATCTAATAAATAATTGATGGTTAAAAGATCTTTTCCTGGACTCAAGCAAGAGGTTGGGGGGAAAAGAAATTTCTGGACTTAATCATTAAGTCTTGAGGGGAAAATAATCTCTTCTCTGGGGAACACCAAGGGGAAAATTTGAGGATCCAACTCTACTTTGCTAAAGTAACTTTTCTTGGACTCAAGCAAGAGGCTGGGTGGAAAAGAAATTTTGGGAATCAAGCCAAGAGGACTTGAGGGGAATTATGAAAGGATATATGATATCAATGGCAAGACCTAGGCACAAAGTTGACATCTAGAAAACAAGACGTTGTTTGATGTTTTTTGGGGGGAAAATTTTTGACTAGTAATCAAAAGGGAGAGTAACCTCAAAGTTTTACCCTGTAAGACCAATTGGTGTCAACAACTCAAGAGAGAGAGTTATGTGTTCAGCGGAGAGCTGTAAAAGATGAAAAACTCGAGGAAGAGTTTGTTCATCAACAAAAGTGTTATTGAATGTTGTTCAACTTCATGATGAAAACAAGAAAACACATATTGACAATTTTTCTAATAACTAAATTGTTACATGTCTTAAGGTGTAAATGTTATGAATACTTAAGCAGGAAAAAATTCCCTCAAGGGTGAGGGTGAATGGTACATTCGAAAAGGTTACTGCTTGAAATTATGCGAAATAGATGATGCTAACTTGTGATTGAAAGAGATGTCTATGTCAAGTTGATGACTAGTAAAAGAATCCAAGTGCTAGAGGTAAAATACGTCTTCCAAAAAGATAAGTAAATCGGAATTATTTATGAATTCTTTAGAAGATAATAGTGTATTAAGTCTTCTCATGAGGATAAAAGCACAAACAAAGGAAAAAATATGTTTCGTGAATTGAAAATGTTATGTTGCAGAAGGGACATGTTTTTTATGTTCTAAGTTGAATTATGAATTAATGACATGTTTACTGAATAAATTTTGGAAGACCTAGTTTTGTTGCACAAAAGTGCAGGTTATGAAGGATAAAAGCTTGCAGGAATCACAAAAGATTGAAGATGACCAAAGCAAAGATGAAGAGCTTCGCAAGGGATACGAAAGAATGCAATAAGAACTTGAAGGGAGACGAACACAAAACCTTGGACAAATACGGAACAGTGAGGACTGTGCTACTTCTAAGAGGGAAAGTATGTAACATCCCATCAGTACACGACCATAAAGGGCAAAGTGTAAGTGAAAAACACTGTAAGTACTATTCCTAGACTAATCAAGCTATAGATGAAATTAAAAATGCTAGGATACTGAAAACGTACACGACAAAAAAAAACGATGATTGGGGATGAATCCACTAGGGGGAGAGGTGAAAGTCTCTTGAAACCTTGACATTTTAAGCTTTCGATGGTTGGGGGTCATCTTGGTATAATGGGGTGTTGAAAGGAATGTGAGTAGTATTCCTCACTATTTAGCACTTAGAAAGTGGCCATTGCATGCGAAGAATGAAAGGATTGATATTATCCTTTAAGCAATAAGCAAGCGTTTTTATTGTTGTGTTCAAACATCTTAAACCACTCATTATGATCCTTATAAAATCGGTATTAGAACACAATGTTATTATTATTTTACCTTTGGGTACGAATCTGAAGGATTATTAGGAAATAAAAATAATAATTTATACTTCGTACTTATGTATGGCATCAAGTGCCTAAGAGTCTCCCATAGACCTCATAGTAAAAAACTAAACTTTCTCATACTATATTATAGTTAATGATTTTTTTATTATTAAGCTATATATATATATTTTATTTTTCTCTTGCCAAAAGTTTAAGAAAATATGGCTAGTTCAGTAAGTAAAGAGACATATCTATGATACAAACTGTACTTTTAATTATATAAAATTAAATTCTTTTGAAATAAAAGAATTTCCACACATGACAATTTGAGAAGCTATTTAATATTTATGACTTTCTTTAAGAGCCACGTGATGTCATGAAGGAATATAACAAAAGTTATAAATATATGTTTTTAAACTATGGTAGTTTAAAAACCCAAGCATTGAAGGATATTTGTATTGATTATTTTATAAGTTCAAACCATTATTATGGTATGTGTGTAATTTTAACGCCTTAGTTTCCATTTAGCCGTGCAAACAACAACATATCAATCTAATGTCATGCTTTATTCCCATGGCTCGGTTGAGGACTTTGATGACTCGTGAGCTCTTGCTGGGACACACTAGATACTTGGTGAATTTAATCAACCAAGTGGAATTCACTTTTGTGCCATGTGTCTACTCTCTTCGCTGTGATTTTTTCCTTTTATCGCTGCGATTTCTTTTCTTAGGAGGGGGAAGAATGGTGGTGATGGGACAAAGGAGGATGCAATCCATTGGGTGGACATCTGGGAAATAACTCAATACTTAATTACTGGTATGTCTCTGTGTATTTTTATCTGTATAAGCTTGTGATTTGATCTGCATATATATCTTTGTTTTGAACTGCATCACACTGTGATTGAGATCTGTATATATGGTAAATAAAATATGCATTTTGATCTACATATATATATCTACTTTTTGATCTGCATCACACTGTGATTGAGATATGTGTATGCATATTATAAAATATGCATTTTGATCTAGATATATACCTGTGTTTTGATCTGCATCACACTGCTATTAAGACGTGTGTATATATTACATAAAATTTGCATTTTGATTTGCATAAGAGTGCGATTTGATCTACATGTATATCTGCATCACACTGCGATGTAGATCTGTATTTATATTAAATATCCTTCAATGAGAGTTTATGCATCCATTTTTTTTGAAATCGAGACTCTGCATTCTGGGAAATTAAAAAATGTTTATGTGTGTTTTAGATTTGTAATTGGTAGATCTGATTTTGCCTTAGAGAAATTGAAAAAAATGTTTATATTTGTTTTAGATTGTAATTGCCACATGTGAGTATGCCTTTGCGAAATTTTAAAAAAAAATTATATTGTTTTAGATTTGTAATTGCGAGATCTATGTTTTTCTTTGGGAAATTAAAAAAAGGTTTACATTTACTTTAGATTTGTAATTATATCTACATTTGTCTTTGGGAAACTGAAAAATGTTTACGTTTGATTTAGATTTGTATTTTCCAGATCTGAGTTTGCCTTTGAGTAATTGAAAAAAATGCTTATATTTGTTTTAGATTGTAATTGCCAGATCTGTGTTTTCCTTTCGGAAATTAGATCTATGTTTGCCTTTGGGAAATCAAAAAAATGTTTACATTTGCTTTAGATTTGTAAGTAGATCCCATTTTCCTTTGGGAAATTGAAAAATGTTTACTTTTGCTTTAGATTTGTATTTTCCAGATCTGAGTTTGCCTTTGGGAAATTGAAAAAATGTTTATATTTGTTTTAGATTTGAAATTTTCAGATCTCTTGTTTGATTACTTTTTCCTTTGGGAAATTGACCTCTGTAATGTTTAGCTGCGAGTTTCCTTGAATAAAGGAGTGAATTAAATTGCCCGATCAAAGTAAAGATCCAAGAGAGAGCTTCGTTTTTTCGCTCTTTCTACTTGTTTTCCATAATCACATTCAGTTTTATGCGGTTATAAAGCTTTTATTATTGTTCCAAAGTTGCTTCTTAAATTGAAAAAAATATTAA
Source organism: Pseudotsuga menziesii (assembly GCA_001517045.1). Lineage (NCBI taxonomy): Eukaryota > Viridiplantae > Streptophyta > Pinopsida > Pinales > Pinaceae > Pseudotsuga > Pseudotsuga menziesii. The sequence goes on along the minus strand of LPNX010664996.1, from coordinate 96,180 downwards.
GATTGTTATCTTTAAAATCTAGATTGATAGAATAGTTATTATTTATGAAATAACTGTATTGTAATAAAATTTAATACACAATTCCATTTTTTTTAGTAAAAGGACAAGTTTACTCAAAAGAATTGTAGGACTTTTCCATGGGCAAGTTTGAAGTAAGTTAAATATTGAGCGAGTATGGTTTATAATTACATACAATATTCTACTATTTATTTAAAAGAATTTCTACAATAAAAGAATTTCCACACGACAATTTGGGAAGCTATTTAATATTTAAGACTTTCTTTGAGAGCCACGTGATGTCATGAAGGAATATAACAAAAGGTATAACACAAGCATTGAAGGATATTTGTCTTTTGATTGATTATTTTATAAGTTCAAACCATTATTATGGTATGTCTGTAATGTTAATGCTTTAGTTTCCATTTAGCCATGCAAATAACAACATATCAATCTAATGTCATGCTATATTCCCATGGCTTCGGTTGAGGACTTTGATGACTCGTGAGCTCTTGCTGGGACACACTAGACACTTCGTGAATTTAATCAAACAAGTGGAATTCACTTTTGTGCCATGTGTCTCCTCTCTTTGCTATGATTTTTTCTTTTTTATCGCTGCGATTTCTTTTCTTGGGAGGGGGGAAGAATGGTGGTGATGGGACAAAGGAGGATGGAATCCATTGGGTGGACATCTCGGTAAGAACTCAATACTTAATTACTGGTATGCCTCTGTGTTTTTTTTATCTGTATAAGCTTGTGATTTGATCTGCATATATATCTGTGTTTTGAACTGCATCACTGTGATTGAGATTTGCATATATGTGAAATAAAATGTGCATTTTGATATATATATATATATATATAGATATATAGATATATATATATATATATATATACTTTTTGATCTGCATCACACTGTGATTAAGATATGTGTATGCATATTATAAAATATGCATTTTGATCTCGATATATACCTGTGTTTTGATCTGCATCACACTGCTATTAAGACATGTATATATATTACATAAAATCTGCATTTTGATCTGCATAAGAGTGTGATTTGATATGCATGTATATCTGCATCACACTGCTATGTAGATCTGTATTTATATTAAATATCCTTCGAAGAGAGTTTATGCATCCGTTTTTTTTTTGGAATCGAGACTCGACATTCTCATATATTTGAATGTTAGCGTTAATGTGTGATAAACTGTACAAACATTCCCATTGTCTTAGTTTATAAGTGTACAAATCTGTGATCTGGTAAGACGTTTTGTCTGCAATCTAATGGTACAGATCCCAGATCTAGTAATAAGGTTTCTCTGCATTTGTTTTTGGAAACTTGAAAAATGTTTACATTTGCTTTACATTTCTAATTTCCAGATCTGAGTTTTACTTTGAGAAATTGAAAAAAATGTTTACATTTGTTTTATATTTGTAATTGCTAGATCAGCGTTTGCTTTTGGGAAATTGAAAAATGTTTACATTTACTTTAGATTTGTAATTTCCAGATCTGAGTTTGCCTTTGAGAAATTGAAAAAAATGTTTACATTTGTTTTATATTTTTAATTGTCAGATCAACGTTCGCTTTTGGGAAATTGAAAATTTTTTACATTTACTTTAGATTTATAATTTCTAGATCTGAGTTTTCCTTTGGGAAATTGGAAAAAAAATGTTTACATTTGTTTTAGATTTGTATTTTCCAGATCTGCGTTTTCCTTTGAGAAATTGAAAAATGTTTATATTTACTTTAGATTTGTAATTTCCAGATTGAGTTTTCCTTTGAGAAATTGGAAAAAATAATTACATTTGTTTTAGATTTCTATTTCCCAGATCTGTGTTTTCCTTTCGGAAATTAAAAAATGTTTACGTGTGTTTTAGATTTGTAATTCGTAGATCTGATTTTGCCTTTGAGAAATTGAAAAAAAATGTTTATATTTGTTTTAGATTGTAATTTCCAGATCTCTTTATGCCTTTAGGAAATTTATAAAAAAAAAATTATATTGTTTTAGATTTGTAATTGCTAGATCTATGTTTTCCTTTGGGAAATTAAAAAAGTGTTTACATTTGCTTTAGATTTGTAATTATATCTACATTTGTCTTTGGGAAATTGAAAAACGTTTACGTTTGATTTAGATTTGTATTTTCCAGATCCGAGTTTGCCTTTGAGAAATTGAAAAAAATGTTTATATTTGTTTTAGATTGTAATTACCAGATCCGTGTTTTCCTTCCGTGTTTTCCTTTGGAAAATTAGATCTATGTCTGCCCTTAGGAAATTAAAAAATTGTTTACGTTTTCTTTAGATTTGTAATTAGATCCGCATTTTCCTTTGAGAATGTTTACGTTTGGTTCAGATTTGTATTTGCGAGATCTGAGTTTGCCTTTCGGAAATTGAAAAAATGTTTATATTTGCCTTAGATTTGAAATTTTCAGATCTGTTGTTTGATTACTTTTTCCTTTTGGAAATTGACCTCTGTACTGTTTAGCTGCAAGTTTTCCGGAATAAAAGAGGTAATTAAATTGCCGGAACAAAGTAAAGATCCAAGAGAGACATTCTGTAATGTACCCCTGGTACCTTGATGTCATTATGAGAGTAAGAGAAGGGGTAACGATTGTTTTCTTTTATTGTGCGCTGTTACTACAACATGAGCTAAACAAGTTAATGGTAGATGTTACATGGTAACCAGTGAATCATGTCTACTCAAAACACGATAATGTCAAAACTAAGCTAATTGTAACACAATCATTGACAATTCTGCGCCTATCCCTAAGAATGCAGAACAAGCTTATTATGCCTTCCAGTAATCATCTGATTCTTTTCTATTTCCCTTAATATTCACATGATTAATATAGTCCCTTTTACCGAAAGCATACTCTCACGAAAACATTCAACTATAGAGCTATTAAAAGCTACAAGTGTTTTTTTTATCAACATAGTACATTTAAATCAATACCATGCATTTAAAACAATACCATGTGCAGACATTTAAGGGTGACATTTTGACTATCTTCATTAACAAGGATTTGCGAAACATGTACACTAAACAAAAGAGGAAGTAAAACAATCAGAACCATGAAAGGAGACGGACACAAATGTACGTGGTTCACCCCCTCTTGGGGCTACGTCCACCAACCGTTCAATTTCTATTAAGCCGTTCAACCAGAGTTACAAAACAGCAGTGGTAATACTGCATCCTTTCCACACTATCTCGTATTGAGATCAAACCAGAATTGGTTGAAATACTCTTATCACAAGTAACAGGCTGTGATATTCATCAACAAATGATTATCACCTGCAACAACCTTTCTCAATGGTAACATCGAAGACCAACATGAGTTATAGCTCTGCTAATGGGAAATAAAACAACTTTTTACTGAAACATTTCGTTTTCCAGTCTGTAGCTGTAACATAAAATTTTCAGAGGTGTAAGCATACTCGGCAATAATAAATAATACCTAAAGTCATACTATGACAATAACCGCCATATGTAAGAGGACCATTATAGAACTTCTTGTGTCCACATTACACCAGAAAACATCCAATAAGCAAAAACGTACCTATTCTGGCCGCAGAGGAGGAAAACATCAGAGTTAGGTAAAACTCCTTCTAGAATTTAACCAAAGGAGAAATATGAATTCCCGAAGCAATGGAAAAGGGGAACAAAAATTGCCCTTCCCAAATTTTGTCGGACTAATGCAATCTGGTAATAACTCTAAATGATATAGGCAGTCCCATATACTCGATCTGTCACCTGAGAAAAAGGAACCCGATTCCCTTCATCCGAAAAGCATAAGTTTAATATCTCACCTTCACAGACTGTCAGCTTCTAGAGAAACGTTTGGATATCCAGGGTTTAACTATAATCGCCACCAAGAGAGGCGTATCGCTGTGTCAAATACCCCAGACGACATGCCACCAAGAGAGGCGTATCGCTGTGATCAAAATAATTACAAAAAAACCAGCTAGCCCGAACATCAAACAGCGAGATAGCAGGGGGAAGCTCAGTTCACAACCATCGCTCTATAGTTTTCGTACGGAGAAATTAACAGTGGTTGATCCATCAGAGAGAGGATGCCGAGCCGTTTTGGGTAGAAACAGATCTATCAGCGCCTGGTCAATTCTCAAAAATGAGATCGCCCAGCTTTTATCTCCGCAGCAGCAGAGAAAATGACGCCCGCCTTCCGTAGATAAAAATCTTATCCATGTTTAAATAATAACATAGGATGCGCCCTCCCAAAGCTCTTAACCCTAAACGATGTAGGGCACTCACTCAGGTGGAGTATCCCTATCATTCCCACGAGATAAAACAAAGACACAGGCCGGCCATAGGTTATTTCTTACAGAAATGTTGTCCCACATATCGGCAATCTCCCAATGAGAAGGAGTCCATGGGAAATCAAGAGGAAGGATCCCTACCTCACAGATCCTTATGAACCGTAATATGGTGAGAATGAAACACAAGCTCGTTGCTGAGCATGGAATTTTCTCCCATCGGGAGTGGGATGGGTTTACCCTTGGATGTAAAATAAATCTTTCAAAACAAATAATGAGAACTTTCCATAGTCACATGCGGAGACTCGAAGATGAGTCATTAGTCGAATTATTCATCGGCACAAGTCGTATTTGTAAAGATTCATAATGCAGGAAGGAAATGCTTACCTGAATGTGGATCTATAACTAAGATCCACACAGAAAATGTACCTAGATTTCAAGATCCATCCTTGATCAAAATGCAGGCACACCCATGCAAACAAGCAATAAACAAGCTGGTTCACAACCACTACAGGCTGCCAGGCCATGATGCGTGCCTTCCCTCTAACGCAGTGCTTTCAAACATTCGTAAGAAAAGGTTTTAACTCCTATCCTCATCCTCGATCCCAGTCAAATCCCCCCCCCCCCGAAAAGGAAGCACTGACTGTCCTTTTAAGGTTTGCGCTCTCCCCCCGGCATAATCAACGTTTCTCCCTGGTCAAAACAATCATGTGAGAAATTAACGCCTCAAGCTATTGGGCCGTAAATTAATTAATGGTTTCCACCATGGGCGTGAAATGAGTCAGGGAATCTTTCGCTCCCAAATCAATGTTCTTTAATCAAAAGTAACGCCTCCTTAATCTCAACTTATCAAAAGTTAAGACCAGCAGAGGGAGGAAATAACGCCTCACCCCAATTTTGTATTCCATGAAAAGGTTCGAAGCAAGCTTTAAATTCATGCACTTTATAAAGAAGAGCAGCTTATCCCACAAGATTTGATAGAAGGTGGCAACGCTGGTACTCACTCGATTCAGGCAGAGATGCCACCTTATTGTAGGTTTTGGAAAAACTGATGGATGTTTACTTGCTTATGATGCGCCCGTCAGGATAGGAATTATGCGCCAGATTATTGTATTTAGTAGCCAAGGCTACACCTCGAGAATAAATTTCTATACTATAATATAGGCATGTTCCCGCAGTGTTCCAAATAAGAACCAAGTAGGAGGGGCTTTATTAGAGAGGCTGCTGGTTGGTTGTTTAAACCCAGGCTGTTACCCATAGAAGAAGCCTAAAGTCTGGTATCGGGTCCAAGATTTGTTATTATCGACAGAACAATCCAAGTCAAAGTCATCTTGTAAAGTACTTTCATATGAAATATGAATATATATATCTTTTAATGTATGAGGTTCTATATATAAAGAGGTTGTTCGGCTTTTCAGCTTATAAGGGTTTCCACCATTGTGTATGAAATTCTTTTCTTAAATAATCCCCTAATAGAAGCCTGTGTATATAGTTATATACTTCATACCCAAACCACATGTCTTTAGTCATTATCGTGAGTCCTTATATCGAAATTGATTCCCTCCCCTTTTTACAACGGGACTTCAATTTTTGTTTGATTCATTAATTAATTAATATATATGGTTTTATTTTCAATCCGTGCCTCTTGTAACGAAATTTATCGTTATTTTCCATGTAATGATAGTCCCCATACCCTTTCCTTTTCGCTGAGGGAATCGTCCTTTCCCCACGACCTTATTATTATTATTTTTATTTTATTTTATCATATATATATACATATATTTTTGAAGCGTTTGATGCTCCTTTCGACGGAACATTCCATCGCTTATCTTCACTCTCTTAAATCTTATGTAGAAACTAAGAATGAGTGCAGCTCCCTCTATTGAGGTTTAAACGAAGTTAGGGTTAGGTACCAAATCATGGTGTCCCAGTTGGGAAGGCATAGAATAAAGCCCCAGAAGGTAAGGTAGTCCATTTTAGGCTTACTTCGACCTAGAATGTTATTTGAGATCTTCCGTCATGGATTTCGGCCGCCCGTCGTCGAGCCGCGTCCAGTCCTTAAGTCTCCTAAAGAACTTGGGGGTAGTATTGAATACAAGGTCTTACTGGTGGGGCCTTGGCCTTGGGCTCCTCACCAGAAGACAATTACAATAAAATGCAAAAAGGGTTTACAATACATTCACAGGTCTAGGAGGGATCTTACATCCTCTCCCCCTAAAATTAACACCGTCCTTAGTGTTTCTTATTTTTAACCAGTTTTCATTCCGCCCTTTGTCATCTTTTCTTGTTTTCGCCTTTCCTGTTCTGACCTTTCTTGGCTTCTTCTCAAGTTTTCCATCGCTCAATACCTGCATTTTCCTGCAACAAGTTTTGGGTCTAGCCCATTATTTCTTCAGTACAACATGTACAAACTGCAATTCAAGTAAACATATGCCATAGATTCTTTTGCATTGTAATAATCTGCAATTTTCTAGTGTTCCTTTATGCCATAGTATCTAATCGTTTTCATAATGCAATTTATGCATCAATAAAACATGACTACTAGCATTGACATTGAGACCATGTAGAACTCAGAGTCCAAACTATACAATTTTCATAATCCATAGTGGTTCCAATATACATGTCAATTCTATTTGTCAATAAATAGACATATTACCTCATAGGTACCAATTTACCTGTAATGCACATACATGTTTCTGGCATTATTCTTTTCTTTGGATGTCCTTCATCCCAGCACTTCAAGCGCTAACAGTACTGTGAGTACCAATCCAATCTACCCAACAAAAGGATGATACCCTTCCTTAGGTGTATCTCTTTCTTGTGCTATTCAGGGCGCTTTGTCATTATTTTTCTTTCTCTGGATGTTCTCCATCCCAGCACACCAAGTGCTGCAGTACTTCGAGTACCGATTCAAGCCACCCAACACAAGGACGATAACCTTCTTTAGGCGTATCTCCTTTTTGTGCTCTTCAGGGTGCTTCACCAAGCTGAGGCACTCCGTTCTCGCACACCCCCACAATGCCTAGAGGTTATTCTCTTCACAGAGTCCCCCACTCTTGTGACAGTCCTCTCAATGTGTGCAGAACGAGTATTAACCAGAATGTCTTACATCTAGGCATCCCCAGAATGCATAGTGGTCCCTCGCTGGCCCAGGGGAAAACAAGGTAGCTTTCAACCACTACCTCCATCACCACTTTCCTCATGGTAACAACTTTATGGGCATGAGATTTTTCTCATATCTTTGTAACTCATTACAATCTGAGAGCTTCAGCGCTCATTGTGGCCACAATTTCAATGCCTGCAATCCCTCCATAGGTGGTCAGTTAAAGCATTCATCGATAATCCCAAAAATCTCAATAATCAATTATCACAGTTTCATAGTTTGCATCAATTTTAATCACCATTCACGAGCTAGATAGCCTCGTAGAAAATCTAGCGAAATTACTCCTTACTCTTTTCTGAGTAATTGAGCGCAACTACACATGCAGGAGGATTCACATACCATAATGTACATCGGTTGTAGTAAGAGCCATAATCCTGGCGAAGCCTGCATTGTTAGTATGTAAACAACAACATCCATAGTTAGGCTGTAAAACTGAGATCCAGCAAATCATATCAAGTAAAAACAACACTAGTACTTAACTTCATTATCTACGGTAGTAATTACTTTTCAAAACAGTCCACTTCGACTGATAGTGTTCTTGGCATATCTTGCCAGGTTAGCATATAATCTTATATAGCATTCACCAACTCATTTATCAATACATTTGGATAATCAAATCCCTATAAGCTCTTAAAATGCCAATCTCAGTATGACCCAAGCAAAATGCTATCAAATTATCAATGGCTTTAATCCCGAGATTACCAACAGGACTTTTTAATCTGGCTCTAGGATCAATGTTAGGGTTCCTACTTGAATCTTCAGATAGATAAATGATATCAATACACATCCCTTCAAACAATTAGTCTGCTAGATCAATACCCAAAATGAAAAATACCGTCCATGAGCTATTAAAAAACATAAGATAGTTCAAGACCCTAGTTCCAAGCACAAGGAATCATGTTTAGGACATTCACCAATAGGAGCATGCTTCTAAGAATTTATTTACCTATCAATTATGAAACTGGTACTTGTAACTATACAAAGCCCTTTCGGTATGTGTAGCATCATCCTCTAATATCATAAAGAGACAATGCTTATTTGACTATAAATTTTTTTTTTTGTAAGTTTCTAAATGTAAATACCCCAGGTGTGTCTCAAGATTATATTCCAATCCAATATAGGTAGTGCTAATTTTCTATTGTCTTATCGAAGTCTTCCATTTGTACAACCTACTGTTACAAGACATCTTGTCTCATTGATAAATTAAATAATAGTAGCAGACAGATTAATCCTCTATCCCCCTACATCAATATCTTTACATGATATAATATACCTCTGAAATCATATATATAAGATTAATCATTTTGCCAAACAATTAGTAACAGACATCACACCGAAACAACAAGTTTCAAGAACCAAACAGTGCAAGGCAGATGCAAAGAAACACTATTTCCTAAAAGTTCAAAAGTGGGAGCCACCTGACCTGTCGATTGATATCCCGACATTTTTTTTTTCAAACAGTAAAATTCACCAGAACGGACAATCTGTTAACCCTATCGTCGAACAATTTGAAATATTGCTAACTAGCAATAAAGAAGCTGTGTTGAATGTGTTGCACAAAAGAAAAATTCCTTCTCAATGGCATTAACCATTTCACACCATAAATCTATATAGCAAAAATTTCATGAAACACCTAGTATAAGATGAAATAAATTTAATGCCTCCCAAGCCAAAACATCACTGTTTCAAGACAGAAATCATGACTGTTCCTGAATCTACAATACTTCAAGAATGGAAATCATATCCTGTCCATTTTTGTACTGACATGGCCTTAATGTCCCAAGTGAAAGATCAACCGATCATTTGCACCCAATAGCTTAATATCTTCTCTCCTCGAAGCCTGACTTTGAAAAAGAATACCGCAGCTTCCAACATTGCTGTTCTATACAGCCAATCCAAGCATCCATAGAATATACATGACAAGGTTCCAAACAATCTGCCAAGAGCCCACCCGATGCCTCCGTTCCTCAAATTATTTATCTAGAATATTAGGATTGTGCGCTGATTGTAATTACAGGAAAACGGCGAATATGACTCATTAAGTCTTTAGGTAGGTAGGTAACCCCTTTTAATGCTTCTTTTTAACAACACTTTAATTCCCCATTATTAGAAGATACCTTCACCGACCATCAGTTCACAAAGACACTTATATCTTACCAATAATTTTATTGTGTAGTTTAAACTAAGGACAAAAGCAATCACATTAACCATTCACACTTCCTTTCGAAAGAAATTTCGAGGAGTTAACCAAATACCTCTGCACTTATTGTCGTAGGCTATACATGCAAAGGAAATAATTACCATCTTTTGTGACCTGAGACGAGGTTACTCCTTCTCCTGCACAACTACAAGGTCAATAAAAATTTTCGTTCGGTACAACTCAAGCTACCTGGATTGGCCGAACATTGTGTACCTGTTGATGTTCTGTATCACAAGCAAAACTTAATCGTTAGTTAAGACCAAAATATGCAGCAGCATTTTAAGCCCAAATGGCCCGAGCGTTCAGCTCTCGCTCTGATACCATATGTAATGTACCCCTGGTACCTTGATGTCATTATGAGAGTAAGAGAAGGGGTAACGATTGTTTTCTTTTATTGTTCGCTATTACTACAACATGAGCTAAAGAAGTTAATGGTAGATGTTACATGGTAACCAGTGAATCATGTCTACTCAAAACACGATAATGTCAAAACTAAGCTAATTGTAACACAATCATTGACAATTCTGCGCCTATCCGTAAGAATGTAGAACAAGCTTCTTATGCCTTCCAGTAATCATCTGATTCTTTTCTATTTCCCTTAATATTCACATGATTAATATAGTCCCTTTTACCGAAAGCATACTCTCACGAAAACATTCAACTATAGAGCTATTAAAAGCTACAAGTGTTTTTTTTATCAACATAGTACATTTAAATCAATACCATGCATTTAAAATAATACCATGTGCAGACATTTAAGAGTGACATTTTGACTATCTTCATTAACAAGGATTTACGAAACAACATCACATGTACACTAAACAAAAGAGGAAGTAAAACAATCAGAACCATGAAAGGAGACGGACACAAATGTACGTGGTTCACCCCCTCTTGGGGCTATGTCCACCAACCGTTCAGTTTCTATTAAGCCGTTCAACCAGAGTTACAAAACAGCAGTGGTAATACTGCATCCTTTCCACACTATCTCGTATTGAGATCAAACCAGAATTGGTTGAAATACTCTTATCACAAGTAACAGGCTGTGATATTCATCAACAAATGATTATCACCTGCAACAACCTTTCTCTAAGGTAACATCGAAGACCAACATGAGTTATAGCTCTGCTAATGGGAAAGAAAACAACTTTTTATTGAAACATTTCGTTTTCCAGTCTGTAGCTGTAACATAAAATTTTCAGAGGTGTAAGCATACTCGGCAATAATAAATAATACCTAAAGTCATACTATGACAATAACTGCCATATGTAAGAGGACCATTACAGAAATTATTGTGTCCACATTACAACAGAAAACATCCAATAAGCAAAAACGTACCTATTCTGGCCGCAGAGGAGGAAAACATCAGAGTTAGGTAAAACTCCTTCTAGAATTTAACCAAAGGAGAAATATGAATTCCCGAAGCAATGGAAAAGGGGAACAAAAATCGCCCTTCCCAAATTTTGCTGGACTAATGCAATCTGGTAATAACTCTAAATGATATACGCAGTCCCATATACTCAATCTGTCACCTGAGAAAAAGGAACCCGATTCCCTTCATCCGAAAAGCATAAGTTTAATATTTCACCTTCAGAGACTGTCACCTTCTAGAGAAATGTTTGGATATCCAGGGTTTAACTATAATCGCCACCAAGAGAGGTGTATCACTGTGATCAAATACCCCAAATGACATGCCACCAAGAGAGGCGTATCACTGTGATCAAATACCCCAAACGACATGCCACCAAGAGAGGCGTATCGCTGTGATCAAAATAATTACAAAAAAAACAGCTAGCCCAAACATCAAACAACGAGATAGCAGGGGGAATCTCGGTTCACAACCATCGCTCTACAATTCTCGTACGGAGAAATTAACAGTGGTCGATCCATCAGAGAGAGGATGCCGAGCCCTTTTGGGTAGAAACAGATCTATCAGCACCTGGTCAATTCTCAAAAATGAGATCGCCCAACTTTTATTTCCGCAGCAGCAGAGAAAATGACACCCGCCTTCCGTAGATAAAAATCTTATCCATGTTTAAATAATAACGTAGGATGCGCCCTCCCAAAGCTCTTAACCCTAAACGATGTAGGGCACTCACTCAGGTGGAGTATCCCTATCATTCCCACGAGATAAAACAAAGACATAGGCTGGGCATAGGGTTATTTCTTACAGAAACGTTGTCCCACATATCAGCAATCTCCCAATGAGAAGGAGTCCATGGGAAATCAAGAGGAAAGATCCTTATGAACAGTAATATGGTGAGAATGAAACACAAGCTCGTTGCTGAGCATGGAATTTTCTCCCATCGGGAGTGGGATGGGTTTACCCTTGGATGTAAAATAAATCTTTCAAAACAAATAATGAGAACTTTCCGCAGTCACATGCGGAGACTCGAAGATGAGTCATTAGTCGAATTATTCATCGACATAAGTCGTATTTGAAAAGATTCATAATGCAGGAAGGAAATGCTTACCTGAATGTGGATCTGTAACTAAGATCGACATAGAAAATGTACCCAGATTTCAATATCCATCCTTGATCAAAATGCAGGCACCCCCATGTAAACAAGCAATAAACAAGCTGGTTCACGGCCACTACAGGCTGCCAGGCCATGATGCGCGCCTTCCCTCTAATGCAGTGCTTTCAAACATTTGTAAGAAAAGGTTTTAACTCCTGTCCTCATCCTCGATCCCAGTCAAATCCCCCCCCGAAAAGGAGACACTGACTGTCCTTTTAAGGTTTGCGCTCTCCCCGCCGGCATAATCAACGTTTCTCCCTAGTCAAAACAATCATGGGAGAAATTAACGCCTCAAGCTATTGGGCCGTAAATTAATTAATGGTTTCCACCATGGGCGTGAAATGAGTCAGGGAATATTTCGCTCCCAAATCAATGTTCTTTAATCAAAAGTAACGCCTCCTTAATCTCAAGTTATCAAAAGTTAAGACCAGCAAAGGGAGGAAATAACGCCTCACCCCAATTTTGTATTCCATGAAAAGGTTCAAAGCAAGCTTTAAATTCATGCACTTTATAAAGAAGAGCAGCTTATCCCACAAGATTTTATAGCAGGTGGAAACGCTGGTACTCACTCGATTCAGGCGGAGATGCCGCCTTATTGTAGGTTTTGGAAAAACTGATGGATGTTTACTTGCTTATGATGCACCCGTCAGGATAGGAATTATGCGCCAGATTATTGTATTTAGTAGCCAAGGCAACACCTCGAGAATAAATTTCTATACTATAATATAGGCATGTTCCCGCAGTGTTCCAAATAAGAACCAAGTAGGAGGGGCTTTATTAGAGAGGCTGCTGGTTGGTTGTTTAAACCCAGGCTGTTACCCATAGAAGAAGCCTAAAGTCTGGTATCGGGTCCAAGATTTGTTATTATCGACAGAACAATCCAAGTCAAAGTCATCTTGTAAAGTACTTTCATATGAAATATGAATATATATATCTTTTAATGTATGAGGTTCTATATATAAAGAGGTTGTTCGGCTTTTCAGCTTATAAGGGTTTCCACCATTGTGTATGAAATTCTTTTCTTAAATAATCCCCTAATAGAAACCTGTGTATATAGTTATATACTTCATACCCAAACCACATGTCTTTAGTCATTATCGTGAGTCCTTATATCAATATTGATTCCCTCCACTTTTTACAACGGGACTTCAATTTTTCTTTGATTCATTAATTAATTAATATATATGGTTTTATTTTCAATCCGTGCCTCTTATAATGAAATTTATCGTTATTTTCCATGTAATGATAGTCCCCGTACCCTTTCCTTTTCGCTGAGGGAATCGTCCTTTCCCCACGACCTTATTATTATTATTTTTATTTTATTTTATCATATATATATATATATACATATATTTTTGAAGCGTTTGATGCTCCTTTCGACGGAACATTCCATCGCTTATCTTCACTCTCTTAAATCTTATGTAGAAACTAAGAATGAGTGCAGCTCCCTCTATCGATGTTTAAACTAAGTTAGGGTTAGGTACCAAATCATGGTGTCCCAGTTGGGAAGGCACAGAATAAAGCCCCAGAAGGTAACGTAGTCCATTTTAGGCTTACTTCGACGTAGGATGTTATTTGAGATCTTCTGTCGTGGATTTCGGCCGCCCGTCGTCGAGCCGCGTCCAATCCTTAAGTCTCCTAAAGAACTTGGGGGTAGTATTGAATACAAGGTCTTACTGGTGGGACCTTGGCCTTGGGCTCCTCACTAGAAGACAATTACAATAAAATGCAAAAAAAGGTTTACAATACATTCACAGGTCTAGGAGGGATCTTACAGATTCCTTATTTCGCTCTTTCTACTTTTTTCTCCATAAGCGCATTCAGTTTTATGCGGTTATAAAGTTTTTATTATTGTTCCAAAGTTGCTTCTTTAATTGAATTTTTTTTTTATATTTGCATTTGAGATTTTCACGTAAAGAAAATTGTTATCTTTAAAATCTAGATTGATAGAATAGTTATTATTTATGAAATAACTTTATTGTAATAAAATAGAATACACAATTCCATTTTTTAGTAAAGGGAAAAGTTTACTCAAAATAATTGTAGGACTTTTCCATGGCCAAGTTTTTGAAGTGAGTTAAATATTGAGTGCCCATGGTATATAATTACATACAATATTCTACTATTTATTTAAAAGGTGTAAAGGTTTTACCCATTGCTTATTTAATGGCTTAATTAATGAAGAGCATATTTTATTACGAACCTGATCTAGTTAAAAGTTGAGTACTTTTATTAAAAGTGAATGTCTTACCAACGGAAATGGTTAAAAAGCGAATGTAAGAATTACATAGTAAAATGTTAAGTCTTATAAGCAATGGTTAAGAAATGTTAGGAGGACAAAGAATGTTAAGTCTCATAAACTTAGTGAAGGCAAGGTATTCTATCTCAATATCTTAACTTGAAACTTGGGGAGTTCTTCTGGTCACAACCTTACCTTAGTGGTTTCGTCGTAGAGCTCGGGGTGGCTTTAGATGGATAATCATACGTCAATTGAAGCCTAGGGTTGAGAGGAAATTCGTAGTCACGTTTTCAGTCGCTTAAGCTCAAAAGAAGTAGTTTTAACACTTAGTTTTGTTTATGTATGTAATTTACCTTGCATATAAGAATTATGCTCTTGGATTTATGGTACTAATATACATGTTGACTTACAGAAAGTGGTGGTTGCAGGAGCTGCATTACAATGGTAGAATAGCTCTGGAAAGACAAGTGTAAAATGAATTTGTTGTATAGGTCCATATTCACTAGTTTAGTTACTTCTATCATCTGAAGTGTATTTAACTTTGTTGTCTGTCCAACTTAGAATTCATGCATAATCTTGGATGGTTGCGCCCAATAATACAAGTACAAGGATGGTACCTTGTTATGGGGAATGTCATGGACCTTTAAAAGAAAGGTTTAATGTCTAATTGCTATCCTAATTGAGGGACAGTCTAGTGACTAATGAAATGGCTATATCTATCTTAAACTTCAATAAGATTCGCTTATGTAGATTTATACTAGAGTGATTGTAGTTTAACGGTTCTTAATTGCAAGAAAGTATGATACTGTATTTGAGGTATAGATTTCTTACCATTATTTACATTTGCTTTACATTTATAATTTCCAAATCTGAGTTTTCCTTTGAGAAATTGAAAACAATGTTTACATTTGTTTTATATTTGTAATTGCTAGATCAACTTTTGCTTTTGGGAAATTGAAAAAATGTTTACATTTACTTTAGATTTATAATTTCCAAATCCGAGGTTGCCTTTGAGAAATTGAAAAAAATGTTTACAAATCTGTTTTATTTTTTTAATTTCCAGATCAGCCTTTGCTTTTGGGAAATTGACAAAATTTTACATTTACTTTAGATTTTTAATTTCTAGATCTTTGTTTGCCTTTGGGAAATTGGAAAAAAAATGTTTACATTTGTTTTAGATTTGTATTTTCGAGATTTTCGTTTGCCTTTGAGAAACTGAAAAATGTTTACATTTACTTTAGATTTGTAATTTCCATATTGAGTTTGCCTTTGGGAAATTGGAAAAAAATGTTTACATTTGTATTTTCCACATCTGCGTTTGCCTTTGCGAAATTAAAAAATGTTTACGTGTGTTTTAGATTTGTAATTGCCAGATCTGAGTTTGCCTTTGAGAAATTGAAAAAAATGTTTATATTTGTTTTAGATTGTAATTGCGAGATCTGCGTTTGCCTTTGGGAAATTAAAAAAAAAAGTTTATATTGTTTTAGATTTGTAAAAAGAAAAATTTTATATTGTTTTAGATTTGTAAAGTTTATATTGTTTTAGATTTGTAAAATGCGAGATCTATGTTTTCCTTTGGGAAATTAAAAAAATGTTTACATTTGCATTAGATTTGTAATTAGATCTGCATTTGCCTTTGGGAAATTGAAAAATGTTTACGTTTGATTTAGACTTGTATTTTTCAGATGTGAGTTTTACTTTGAGAAATTGAAAAAAATGTTTATATTTGTTTTAGATTTGAAATTTTCAGACCTATTGTTTGATTACTTTTTCCTTTCGGAAATTGACCTCTGTACTGTTTAGCTATGAGCTTCACTGAATAAAGGAGGTAATTAAATTGCCCGATCAAAGTAAAGATGCAAGATAGAGCTTCGTTATTTCGCTCTTTCTACTTGTTCTCCATAAGCGCATTCAATTTTATCTGGTTATAAAGCTTTTACTATTGTTCCAAAGTTTCTTCTTAAATTGAAAAAAATATTAAGATTTGCATTTGAGATTTTGACGTAAAGAAAATTGTTATCTTTAAAATCTATATTGATAGAATAGTTATTATTTATGAAATAACTTTATTGTAGTAAAATAGAATACACAATTCCATTTTTTTTTAAGTAAAGGGACAAGTTTACTCAAAAGAATTGTAGGACTTTTCCATGGGCAAGTTTGAAGTCGGTTAAATATTGAGTGCCCATGGTTTATAATTACATACAATATTCTACTATTTATTTAAAAGGTGTAAAGGTTTTACC
>LPNX010664996.1:53012-71971 GCA_001517045.1 Pseudotsuga menziesii | reverse complement strand
TATAGGCCTATACACAAATATGACACATATAACCAATACATTCATTCATTAATAACATCTCTTATAGATCTCATAGACTAGACTATCCAAAATGGAACACTACATGTGGTCTTTATTTTTTGTGGACTATCTAACCCAAGGTTAAATTAAGAAAAAAATTATTTTATTTTAAATTAATATATACCATATTAAACTTTGAAGTTATACAATAACCAATATCATCATAAAATCATTTATAAAAATTATAACTACTCATAAAATTAACATTAAAAATAAAAAATATCTATATATTCTAATAACCTATGCATCCTAACTGAATTTTGGATATAAAGTGCAACAATTTAATCTCTTAACATGAACAACAATTTAGTGATCAAATATGAGCAATTATATGACAATCCTCTTTACGACAACATTCAACAAACTTGTGATAATTTTCCATTCTACTTTCATTAACTCTTGCCCTATCTCTTTATGAATATAAATTGAATTTTATAGCCTCCTATCGTGGTAGTTCTAAATCGCTTCCATATAAAAAGAATTTATAGCCTCCTATCGAGGTAGTCCTAAATAGCTTCCATATGCAGGATCCTATTGTGATGATGATGAGTTGTATTCATTGGAGTTTCCTACCTTGTAGTTTTAAGAGTTGTCTTTATTAGAATTTCCTACTTTGTAGTTTTAAATATAGGAATTTTATTGTGTGAAAAATAAGATCGACAAAATTATTTTAAAGGGAGAGGTGAATTGTATTTTAATGGAAGAGAAGAGGTTGAATTATATAATTATGCCAAAGGCGTTAATTTGTTAAACAATGGAGATGAAGTTTCAATAGATTTATCGTTAGTCTGGTGAGTTGTTTTTTATGCCTGTCTCGTGGTTTGGTTTTGTTGACCAGGTTTTTGACTCGTGGTTTCATTTCTATAGGTCGATGGATGCGTGTGTTATTTCATGGTTTATTTCATGGATACGTGGTTTTCTTTCATGCTTTTTATACCAACCCTAGAATACTCAACACTTAGAAGAATTTTTGGAAATTTTGTGCCATCGGCGGTCGGATCAACTATCCGTCGGGTGACCTTCCCACTAAGTGATCCGATGGGTCGATAGTTCCGGCACTTAGAAAAATTTGGAGTTGAGGTTTTCTGTCAAAAATTTTCTAATTGCTGCTGGTGAGAAGGCAACCTGCCTCTGCTATCTGATCTGTCATGGCCCATTCAGGCCCATGCTGTAACCAGGGATATGATACCACACTGTAATGTCCTCGGCCCTCCGACCGACGAAGAGGATGCTACCATGGCATTAACCATCCGGGCAACCGCCCCATGAACATGTATGTACATAAAATGCTGAAACAAAATGCTTTGTACTAGAACATGCATATGTGATTATTTATCATACAGTGGAAGCAAACATACATTCATACAAGCATTCAACATGTTCATCATATTCATTAACAGTAAATATAATTGCAGAAGTAAAATAGAAAAGATTACTTATCTCATAAAGAACTCGTCCTGCAACCACCTACGTTGCTGCAATGTTCCACCAAACCATAGCCTAGCATGCTCATAAATCTCTCAGCAATGCTGACACCCCCGAGTTGGGCATGATTCCCCAAGGAATAAGGAACAAGCAGGCTTACACATAGCCAAGGATACACAAAACACAGCAAAGCCAACACAGTTGGGTTTATCAGGCCATCAAGAAGACAACCAAGCCAACATGGTCAGGTTTATTAGGCCAGCAAGGAGCTGGTAAGGGTCATATGCTAAGCTGGTGAGCTCATTGCAGAGCTAAGGACACCTACACTAGAACTAGCTTGACTTCTAGCACACCCACACACACCCAACACAAGGAAATCAGTCCCTTCTTTGCTACACAGTCCCTCAGGCCCTGACCTCCCTTCCAGTTCTATTCAGGGGTTGTGGAGAAGAAAGACATCCCTCTAGCTCTGTCTATGTGGTTCCCCAAACACACCAGGTTTATCAAGCAAACCCAGCCCTCATCCCTACTCCATCACAGTCCGAAGACCAACCACTGCATACACGCAGTCACATAAGTGATTCACAGCTTGGGCAAGGAAAACAATTCTTGAGTTGTTTTTGGCCCTATCGTGGCCAAAACGACTCCAAAAAAACCTACAGCAGCCCCAAAATGTAAAGGCAGACACATCCAACTCACATGGTGAAACAAGAGCCCGTTCTTAATAATGAAGTCACTAGGGAAACTTACACAGTCCGACGATGGAAGAGAAAATCCAAGTTCTTAGGTGGGCAGGGGAAAAACATACACACAAGCCACAAATCGGCAAGGAAAACATACACATAGCAGAGAAACGTGAATGGCCCTTCACAGGGAAATTGTTGGTGAAAGAACACGGCTCCCAGCTCACTGCGTGAGTAAAAACCAGGAAGAATCCTGTGCGTGAGAATAAGCAATACAATGGAGAATGATGGTTGTCTCCCTGCGTGAGGAAAAACGATAGCGAATCGCAATCGATGCGTGAGGATGAGAAAGAATGGAGTGAATCCATAGTGGTTTTCCTCCCTATGTGAAGATATAAAGTCTGCTGGTGGAGTGGGCATGTGGGCAAGGACTGACAGTCCTGCCACTCACCACTTCCTAGCAATAACTGCCCTCAACTAACATCAGCAGTTTTAAATGGGTGGTTGACGCATGGCTTTTCCCCCATTGGTTCAAGGTTTAACAATTCCCCCCCCCCTATCCTTAGGAAAATCATGCCCTTTTCATTATGGTTGCATTGACATAGCTGGTTGGGATTTATTTAACTAAAAATGCATATTTACATGATGCCAAAACTAATACGTGCCGTATATCACAATATACCATCGGCAACAATTCCAATCGTCGAAACATAACACAAACAAATCAATGGTGGGGCTTCTTCCTTTAGCTCCACGCCATGTTTAATTACAATATATACATCATGCACATTTAATGCATCGGGGTCAAAAACGGGGTGTTACAATTATGGTCACGTTTTCTAGAGAGAACAAGGTGGTTGAGCAATATCTGGTAGCTCACAATCCATATCGAAACAACCAAGCACAAAACCCATGTGTGGGTTTGGACAAAAGAATCCCCAAAACATCTGAACCAATGATACTCTGCGCTGAGGGTGCCAAAACAGGTGTTGGATTAGGTGCAAGATTGGGTACCGAATCGAGTGTAGGATTAGAGTGAGAGATCTACATAATAAACAAAGATTCTATATACCAAGAATTATTCGTTAGATATGACCTTGGAATTTTTTCTTAAAAATGAATGAAATAAGTGAAGTGGTAGTAAAAATACCTTATCAAAGGATTCATGAAGTAGTCTTCAAAATTTATATAAATGAAGCTTAAATAGACGATAAATATAGATAAGCTTGATTAAAATGCTTGGTTCATTATTCGACATGTAGACATAATATAGACAAAACAGGGAGCCATCAGTATTGACTGAGATCTTCAAGCATATTGAGTTGTTTATGTTGTAAAATGTGAACTGGAGCCATTGTTGGGAGCTTGATCTTCATCAAAATATTTCATTTCAAATTGTTGTTGCTGATGTAGATTTCCATTCCAAATCCATTCTTCATATTCAAGAAACTTTACATCTCTACTGATTATAGTCCTTTTTGTGATAGGATTATACAACTTGTATGCTTTTGATTGCTCACTATATCCCATAAAAAGACATATTTCTTCTTTATTATCTAACTTCTTCATATTTTCATTAGGAACATGGGCATATGCAATACACCAAAAGTCTTTTAAATGAGAAACATTATGATTTTTATTACTCCATGCTTCCTATGGTACTTTATCCTTGACACGATTTGTGGGGGAACAATTCAAAATATATATTACACAAGCTACACCTTCATCCCAATACTCATTTTGTTTAGATTTCTTCTTTCCATTTCCATTTATGTTCTATGTTTTCTTTTTGCAATACCATTTTGGTGTGGTGTATATCTAGTTGTAAGTTTCCTTTTGATCCCATTTGTTTTGCAAAAACTCAAGAAATCATTGAACACGAATTCTCCACCTCTATTTGTTCTTAGAATTTTAATGTAGTGTCCACTTTGCTTTTTAACCATGACTTTAAACCACTTAAAATTTTCAAAATCTTATGATTTGTGTTTCAAGAAATATACCCAAGTTTTCCTAGAGATAAAGTCTCTCTCCATGAGACTTTATCTGATTTACTGTACTCAGTGCACGAGTGAAAAAGTCATTTATTGTCTCAAAATCTAGCATTTGCAAATTTTCAAAATCTCTTCTAAGCATTTGTAATCATACCAACTTGACTTTGCTAGTACCTTGATAAGAGTTTTGTAGAGTGTCCCATGCATGCTTGGACCTTGTAGTTGTTGCAGCTCGTGGGGAAATTTATTCTTGCATTTCCTTTTGTATTAAATCAATGCCTTGGAATCCTTCTTCTTATTCTCTTTGAGAATATCCTTTTTTGCTTGTGATAAATCATTTTATGTTGCTTGATCTGGTGGCTCTGTAAAACCATTCTCAACCAAGTACGTGCATAATTCTTGCAAACAAAATAAACTCTTCATGTGAATTCTCTAATATTCATATATTTTCCCATTAAATTGTGGAATTTGGGGTTGAGTAAGACTACTGCTTCTCACACCTGCCATATTTCAACTAATTAAAAAAATATTGCACTTTCACAATACTTGGCGAAAAATGTTTTTTTTTAATATCCCTCCAACCTTTTAATAAAAATATAATTAAACCATCAACCACAGGTGACCCAAAAATAACAAGGTGTCTTCCGAAAACAATAAACTTGTAGTCACATGTCTGCAATTTACTTGCAACAATTGCATCAAACCAAATCAAATGTTTTACCTTTCATTCAGCATAAAACTACATTCCCAAAATCCAATTCTGCTCTTCCATGATTCATCTCTTGCACAACCATAGTTTGCAGCTCTACAACCATGCTATGCTCTTCCATAACCAGACTCTGATACCAGTTTGTAGGTAGAGAATGCAAGAGGAAAACTAAAAACAAGAATTGAAAATGCAATAAGATAGAAAATATGATCAAATATGAGTTGTTGCTCAAAATTTTATTAAGCAAAAGAAGAAGGTACAAGTCTTCCTTATGCAACTCCGAAATTATCTATTTATAGCATATTTTACAAGCACGTTTTTACTATTCTTTTTGTTGCTAGACGATGAAGTTTAATTACTAGACGGCTGGGTAATTGGAAGTTGGCTAGACGATTGGCTGTTAGTCAGTTGTGGTTGGTCGGATCTATATTCATTGTAATCAAGCTTACAATGTTTAAGAAAAATATCACATCCTTGAAACATCTCTCTCTAGACAAAGTCAATCTCGCAGCATCATCATCATCATGGGGACAATCAATAACTCGTCTTTCTGAGCTCATAAATATTACAATGACCAATTGTGGATTGATGGGTTCCATTCCTCCTTCTCTGCAAAAACTTTCCTCCCTACAAATATTGTATCTTAATCATAACACATTTAACACTGAATTCCCTAGTTGGATAGGGAATATGATTAGTTTCGTCTCCCTACAAATGTCAAGTTCAAATCTCAATGGATCTATTTCATTTGAGTGCCTCTCTCGGCTTCCTTACTTGAAAAATATCTATTTGGGGAATAATAGAATTTGTGGGAATGTTTCTAATATTTTTCAGGGAAAATGGAAGAAGGTGACACTATTCCATATGCCAAACCATAGTTTGCACATATTCATGCCATCTTCTATAGGAAATCTGCATATCTGGCTCAACGACAATTGCAAGACAACAAGTTGAAGGGAACTATTCCAAAGTCATTGGGAAACCTCCAATCACTTACCGTACTAGGCCTGAGCTACAACCGTTTGACTGGAGCTATCCCACCATACCTTAGATCGTTATCTAAACTAACCAATATTAGTCTTATCCACACCGATTTGATCGGTCCTATATCAGAGTTACACTTTCACAAGCTCAACAATATGAAATTTCTTGACCTGTCGAATAACAACTTAACCTTTAATATCACCTCCATGTGGACTCTGCCATTTGATATACATGTATTGATATTATCTATTTATAAAATAAAGCGAACATTTCCTATTTTCTAAATACCTAACATTCTATTACCATGCTTGTTCTCACCAATAATTCCATCAAGGGATAAATTCCTTCATGGTGATGGAATCTTCCAAAGCTTGAGAGGTTGGTCCTATCGTACAATCAGTTGGAAGGGATAGTACCTCCTTAGCTATATAGCTCTTTGATTACTTTGAATCAGGTAGAGTAACGACCAAATCAGTTCCATGGTAGACTTCCCTGTCCACTAGGTTCTTCCACAGGTTTCCCTCTAGAACTTGATCTGTCAAGTAATAATAGTGCAGTTTCAGTCTCCTTAGAAATGTGCACGATGTTGAATTCTTCAATTTTCTTGTTACTAGCATCGAATAAACTGGACGTGAAGATTCCTCCTTGCATTTGTGATCAAACTGAGTACCTACAGGTTCTATATGTTTTATACAATAACCTCTGTGGCCAACTTCCTTCATTGTTAGGCAACTGCTCTTCTCTCAATGTATTGAATCTAGCAAATAATGGTTTTCAAGGGAAGATACTAGTGGAACTAGGAAAACTTAAGGTATTGCACATCAATCAAAACATATTGACTGGAACTATTCCCATGTCTCTGCAAAATTGCAAAATCTTAGAAATTATAGATTTAAATAGAAACAATTTGTTAGGGAAAATGCATGAATGGATTGGGGATCTTTCGAAGCATCGCATACTCATTTTCAGATCAAATAATTTTGACGGTGAGATACCGATCCATATTCACTGCCTTAAGAAACTCCAAATTCTTGACCTGGCAATGAACCATCTATCAGGTTCGATACCATTGTAACTTTCAAACCTATCAATAATGATGAATGAAGATTTCACAAGGTCAAGATCTATGCCCACTGATCTTGTATATGGAGAATACGATACAGATGTAGTTAATTTGATGGACAAGAGTCACAAAATGGTGCATATTTCCAGCGACCTCCGGATTGACACAACTATGAATCTTAGGAAATAGGCTTACTATAGATATCCCTGAGAATATTGGATGTCTGAATGGTTTGTGGACTTTGAATCTATCACATAATCATCTAACTAGACATATTCCACAAAAAATTGGCAACATGATTGAGTTAGAAACATTAGATATGTCATGCAACTAGTTAGAGGGAAAAATACCTATAACACTTACAGATTTGAACTCCTTGGGTTGGTTAAGCTTATCAAATAACAAGCTATCAGGGAGGATTACAAATGGGAGACACTTTGACACATATGGCGAATCTTCATTCGTGGGTAATCCAGAGCTATGTGGGCCTCCCCTTGCAAGAAACTGTAGAGAACAAAACCAAGAGGTTGGGAACGGTAGTGAGAAGACTATGTATTTGTAGGAATTCTGGGATGTTGGAGTGGGATTTGGATGGGCAACATGATTTGGAATTGTGATCAGAGCGTTATCTCTTAGGCGGCAAAGGAGGAATTAATTTTAGCTTATTGATAACTTTATGGCATCTTTTGATTAATAAAAGAATCAGATATGTAACATAAACTCTATATAGGTATTAGAATAAAATTTGCACGTTAAATGTCATATTTCCACATTTATGTAATGGTCCATATTGATATCCACAAGACGATTATGTAGATCGGATGCGCATAACTAAATAAATGCGTAAGAAATCATATAGTCCATCCAATGGACACAAATTATTATTTTCTGTAATTTCTATATTTTCATTGTTGATGAT
Organism: Pseudotsuga menziesii; assembly: GCA_001517045.1. Lineage (NCBI taxonomy): Eukaryota > Viridiplantae > Streptophyta > Pinopsida > Pinales > Pinaceae > Pseudotsuga > Pseudotsuga menziesii. The sequence continues at coordinate 64,137 of LPNX010664996.1, read as the reverse complement.
TACTGAATATATATCTTTTTTGTTTGTTTTGTTTACAAAACTAATAATTGAACCAATAGGTTCACACTTTCTTGGTTACTTCAAACTTTAACAAAAACAAATGCTTTTCTTTTAAAAGGCAGTCTATTTGTATGTTCGCATTTACATTCTCTGAATCATCTCTGTTTTGAATACGGTTGTCATAATAAATATATCTATGTATATGAACTTTGAACAAGCTTAATTTTATTTATTTATTTATTCTGAGCTTTATAAAAAAAACAATTAAAAGTATTAATAATGCTAAGAAAGTAATAATTATCTTGATTCTCCTTAATCCAAAACCTAACCTAACTGATGCTTAATTCACAATGGTCTAATGTTACCTTATTTGCAAATTGGGACACCATACTTCATAAATTTATGGTACACATCACCCCACTTTTAATAATTATTCATGAACCTTACAAGGTGACTTATCCATTGCCTCCCCTAGTCGAAAGGAGTGGTCCATAGAAATATATTTGGGGACATTACAACATCATCCTTCAATTAGTGTTTTTTACAAACACTTGGTGTACACACTCAAAACCATGTCTACATATGGTTACACATACCCATATTTTTTTAATCTTCAAGGTATTTCACTCAATGGCTTCCTCAACCCATTGATCATTTAAAATTTGAATTAAAGACTTACAAATCTAAACCAATTGATCATACAAACTATGAATGGAAAATTTACAAATCTTATATACATGATAACATGCATTCAAATGAAAGTCACATTTCCAATTCAAGGATTTTTCCAAACACTGAGCAAACATGCTCTAAAGCTTTATTTGAAATTCAATCATGTAGTACCAGATTTCTTCTAAATGAAAAAATAGTTATCATGAACTAATTAAATTTAAGCATAAAGTACCCAAAATTACCTCACTTCATCAGTGCTTCTTACCCCCAAGCTCTTTCTTTTTGTATTGGTCAAGTTCTTGGAACCTTGCTTCTGCATTTCCTTGGTTAATACCAACATATTTTTGAATGTATTTTTGAAGGGCATATTTCTCAATCTGATAGGAAATTTTTTAGAGAAAACACAATAGAATTATCATGCCAATTCTCAAGCGAGTACCAAAATTAATAATTCATTAAGAATAATTGTGATAACACTAATTAAAAGACATACATATGCATCAAAGTTAAACATAACAACACTATATTTATACCTACACAAGAGTGATTTCTTTCCCAAATGAATTGTTCACTCTATTAGGTCCATTTTCCAACTTAAAAGGACCAACTTTTTCCACCCTAGTAGATTCAAGACTCTGTGCCCTGATCAGTGTAATACCCTATTTTCTTTTCAAAAAGTCATTTTAATTATTATTTATTATTGTAAAAGTCATTGGACTTTATTGAGACCCTAGAGGTTGAGCCTTGTACCAAACTAGATTCATAATAAAATTAATAAAGGGGACAAAATGGATTTGACTATTGAAAACTGATCACTGCACCATAGTATGGGAATTGATAATTGGTAGCCTAAAAAGACCAAATGGCAGATTTGGAAATAAACCCAAGATCATACGGGGGATAATACTCATAAATTTAAGGAGTCGAGCATTCTAGGTTGGTGGCAACTAAGACCTAGGAAAAAAATATTGGTAAATAAGCATTAGGTGAACAAGATGTTGTTCGGTGCAATGAGGGATGGCTTGTTTCTTAGAAATTTTTGGATGGAATAACCTCAAAATAATGTAATCCCATGGTTAAGGTTGTTACATACTTCCAGATGAAGTACTGCATGCAGACGAAGGAGTCTTGGTTGTGTACATTTTCCTCTATGGTGTAGTGACAAGGCTCGGGGGTGATCTAAGCAAGTAGTTGTCGCTTCTTATTCTTATGGACAGGAGGAACAATGAATTCCAATTTGTTTTCCCACAATTGTTACATATATGTTGTGTATCCTTGCCATGTTTTCCCATTAATTAGATTTCATAAATTGAAATGAATTCGTGTTACTTAGGTTGTTTACATACTTAGATTTCACTTAGATAGTATAGATGTTCATAGTGGTTGAATGCTAAATTTGAAGAACATAGTTATAGTTGTAAGTTACAGTAATAAGTAACCAAATAGACACGCCATTGTACTGCACAATTAGGTGTATTAAGTTTATAAGTTCTATAAGAATATTCCTTTTAACGTTATGCTAGATAAAGATGGAAGTATTAATGATCATTTTCATTATCGGTTTTATTAAAGTAGAGATACAATATTTTTTTGCACCAACAATTCTATTCGGTAGACATAAATGGCATATTTAATATTTTTAGAACCTTTACCCGTGAGATTAGTTCTTATGCGTGTATGCATATAAAGACAAATTTTCACTGTTACGGTGTAATGAGTTTGATAACAATCCCAAAGCATATCACAAAGAACGTGCAAGTGAGCGGAGTATATCATAAATTCTACATGAAAGACAAATACAATCCTGGTGGATGAGAAGTATAATGACATTAAGCCTAGAAAATGAAATGCAATTATATTATCATTAATTTTCAATTGAAGGTCTATGCAAGGGATTTGGTACAATCACTACTAATTATGTAGATAGCTAACTTTTGTTTCTTGAATAATTTTGAATATATATGCAAATAGTAGTAGTTGGAATGCATAACCTAATTACCATAAAATATCGAGCCCACGAATACATTGGACATGCTAACCCATGTCCTAGGTGTTATCATATATAAATAGCCAAAGAAGTTAAAATAATTGTAGTATATTACTCGCAAGACTGTGTCAAATGAAGCCATTATATCATCCTAAAACAATGGGAAAGTCAAGAGCGTCTGTTGTTGGGAGGAATAAATGATTAGTGTAAATTTAAGGATGGCTCTAAATATACAAATTGCACAATAATAATATTGATAAAACAAATTTAACAATAGGGAATCCATACAAATTAGGGGCATAAATATATCCAACCTACTTGCAGGAAATAACTACTACGAATCTGGGAGATGAGGTTTCATAACCCCAATCCCTCTTTTAGTACACAGAAAATGTGACACCATATAATTCTAGAACAACATGAATACAAGCAAATTAAGAGGTTGTATGTTTATTTAATGTTAGTAAGGGTTACATTCCTGAGAAGAAGCTGAAAAGTATGGTGACCCAAAACCTATCAAAGATGGAAATTAAATGAGTACCCAAAACATTTCATGCAACATTGCTCGACATACACATTTAAAATTTGAAGATAAGTATATGTAGACATACATATGGATATAAGTACCAAATCAAAATGTGCAAGGCAATACATATTGATGTGCAAAATATCTAGTAGGGCTACAAGGGTTTATTTTGTTACAAGACTGGCCAAACCATTGCATTCCAAATAAGAACCAGTAACTCCTATATGATTTTCTCCATATGGTGGAAGTAGTCATACTATGAATGATCATACCTAGGTTATCCAAATCTCAAGTCTTTTAAGGAAGAAACATTCTCTAAATACATGCACACAGAGTAATGAAAAGAATGGGTTAACCTCCATTCTTCTGCTCAAAGAGAAAGGGATAAGCTAAATGAATTGCTACAAAGGGAAATGGAATTTACTTATGCAATGTAGAAAAGTGATGGGATATTACCTTGGAGGGTATTTCCATGTGGCAATATAAGTTTCATGAATTAAAAAACTCCATGACATATTACAATCCAAGTACACCCTTTTCAAACTTGCAAAATGAACAAGCGAAGAATAATCAATTGCAAAATCCAATAAGTTGATGCAACAACCTAGATAAACAAATGTACATACAAAGAAGAAACAAAGACACGTTTCAGTTTCATACCTTCATTGAGTGTTGTGCAGAATGTTGGTTACAATTATTAGATTGAGAAACAAAGAGGTAAAGTTTGGAATCTCAAGGACTCAAGAAATAATGGTCACCAAAACATATAGGATGGAAAACCCTTCCTCATTGTAGCGTAGTTACACCCATTAGTAGGTTAAAGTTCTTTGGTGGTCAAGTTGAAGGGTGAAACCCCCCCACTAGAGACCCTAGTTAGAAGGAACCCTAACCAATTTAGACAAGATCATAAGAGGGGAATCGACCGAGTGAATGAATGACAAAGTAAGTCCTGAAACATCAACAAACAATATCCACCTTGTAGCGCAACATTTAATGCTACTGCAGTGAGGATGTGTATCATTGGAACTGATCCAACGATCCACATTCATCCCACAATAGCATTAGATTCTGCAATGTGGGATGGAGATTGTTCACCTTAATGCCTTACCTAGCTTCAGAATTCTCGCTGACTCATTGACCATTTACGATGTTTTGGGTGAACAATATCCACATCATAGTGTAGCATTCAATGTTGTTGCAGTCGGGATGTGGATCATTGGATTTGATCCAACAATCCACATTCACCCTAAAACAACATTAAATGATGCGATGTGGGGTGGATAATGTTCGCCAAGGCATCAATTAGTTTCCAGGTGAAAACCTCAAGGAAAACCTAACAACGCTCCACCATTTTATTTCAATTAGATGGTTGTAAGGACACCAAGCCATTAGGTTTACCATTATTTCACAAGTATTAATATCATATAAAACATTATATAATTGCAAGTGTTGATACCTTATGGATTATTGTTGTTTTGAATTGTCTGCACCTCATAGTATTAACAATTGTATGTTGCAATGAACAGCCCTCGCAAGAAATACATACAAGTTGTGACCTAGAGTGAGTCCATGGAATGGCCTCGTGGACTAGGAACCAAGTTTTATTTCCTATTGGTAAAATCCATAAGAAGAATAAGATTTAACAACCCCTGTCAAGTTTGGGAAGGAACTTGTAAAGCTAGTTAGGGAGCTATGAAAATATACCTTGAAAATCTATTATTGATATCGTAGAAATATAGTGTCAAGTGTTGGTACCTTGTCAATTACCATCTGTTTTGAATTGTTTGCACCTTATAGTATTAATAGTTGTATGTTGTAATGAAACCCTTGCCCCCCTCGCTGTAAGAAATACATACACGTTGTGACCTAGAGTGAGTCCATGGAATGGTCTCGTGGACTAGGAACCGAGTTTATTTCTTGTTGGTAAATTCCACAGGAATCTAACAAGATTTAACAACCCGTTGTCAATTTTAGGAAGGTACTTGTAAAGCTAATTAGGGAGATGGAAAAATATACCTCAAAATTTCAATGTAGGCTCAACAAGGAAAGTAATTTTCTTGCAAACTAAAATAAAATGTAAATTAGTGTTTTCATCATTGTAATAATCAAGTATAGAAACAAAAGAAGAAGAAAAACAAAAAGTCATAATTTGGGTTTCCTACAATCTATACCATAGATCTAATACTATGTGCCTTGATTTTACATGGATTCATCACTACACACCCTAACCTCCATGGTTTTTCATCTATTCTGCCTCAAATTTAACTCCATGTTTCCCTTAAGGTACTAGTTGTGAGCTCTTACCCATAAGATGGTCCATTGGAAAGGTCTTGTCCCATGGCCTACGCACATCACAATCACATAGATTAACAACATCAATGAAATTCAAAATGAAATTAACTCAATCACATATTACCTAGATGTGTATATGACTTCTACAATCATTTTGAGTTTGAAGAAATGGCTTCCATAACCATTTCTGATATGAGCATCCTTGTTGGTAAGTAATCAATTTTCCTTGCCAAATCCTACTTATTACAAGGTTAAGTATACATAATAATATAAATCATGTTTCATCAACAAATCATAATCAACTATCTATTCCACATAGTAATAATCATCTATATGTCACAATCATATATATCATAATCTATGCCATTCACTGGATGTAGAAATAAAAACATCCATATAACATGTGCATAACCAGAATTGGTTAAATACACATAATTAAAAATATATCCATACACACACACACACACACACACACACACACACACACACACACACATGCATTCACCAAGCATATGAACCAAACTAGGTCTGTAACATATAGGCCTATACACAAATATGACACATATAACCAATACATTCATTCATTAATAACATCTCTTATAGATCTCATAGACTAGACTATCCAAAATGAAACACTACATGTGCTCTTTATTTTTTGTGGACTATCTAACCCAAGGTTAAATTAAGAAAAAAATTATTTTATTTTAAATTAATATATACCATATTAAACTTTGAAGTTATACAATAACCAATATCATCATAAAATCATTTATAAAAATTATAACTACTGATAAAATTAACATTAAACATCAAGAATAAATGTATATTCTAATAACCTATGCATCCCAACTGAATTTTGGATATAAAGTGCAACAATTTAATCTCTTAACATGAACAACAATTTAGTGATCAAATATGAGCAATTATATGACAATCCTCTTTACGACAACATTCAACAAACTTGTGATAATTTTCCATTCTACTTTCATTAACTCTTACCCTATCTCTTTATCAATATAAATTGAATTTATAGCCTCCTATCGTGGTAGTTATAAACCGCTTCCATATAAAAAGAATTTATAGCCTCCTATCGAGGTAGTCCTAAATTGCTTCCATATGTAGGATCCTATTGTGATGACGATGAGTTGTATTCATTGGAGTTTCCTACCTTGTAGTTTTAAGAGTTGTCTTTATTAGAATTTCCTACTTTGTAGTTTTAAATATAGCAATTTTATTGTGTGAAAGATAAGATCGGCAAAATTATTAAAAGGAGAGGTGAATTGTATTTTAATGGAAGAGAAGAGGTTGAATTATATAATTATGCCAAAGGCGTTAATTTGTTAAACAATGGAGATGAAGTTTCAATAGATTTATCGTTAGTCTGGTGAGTTGTTTTTTACGCCTGTCTCGCGGTTTGGTTTTGTTGACCGGGTTTTTGACTCGTGGTTTCATTTCTATAAGTTGATGGATGCGTGTGTTTTTTCACGCTTTATTTCATGGATACGTGGTTTTATTTCATGCTTTTTATACCAACCCTAGAATACTCTTTATGTTTTTAGAAATACTCTTTATGTTCTTAGAGTTACTCGTTATTTTGAGCTTGAAGAAAAACTATGGCAAGGAGATTCTATGGTGATGACTTGTGGTGTCAAAGATGTCTCGCTTCATGAATTCATTAGGGCTTATGCTTCCCATCTCAAGTGACCGGTGAAGGTATTTACTATTTTTTTTATGTTTCCCTGAAAGTTCTCTGCATTTTTTTGGATATTTTCCATAATTTTTAGGCTAGACCTTAATATTGTATTGATGGTTATCATACATCCCAGATTAAGCTTTCCATTGGACCGATCTTGTGTAGACCACCACATATAAGGAAATTTCTCCATATGACCCTGATTGATACTATGCTAGAGAAGGTATTACAATACCATCCCTACAATAAGTAAATGCATTGTTTGGGGCGCTCACTCAAAGTTGGTTCCACTTTTTAGTGCCACTTAAGAAATCGGAAATGCAATTTCGAAGTGTAAATCGAGAATGCATATGTGTTATTGATGGTACGTTCGGAATAACTTGAGCCTAAACACAAGGCTAAGGTTTGTAAGGAAGTATCGCATATGCGATATATCGCATATGAGTTTTGTAAAAGTTAAATATTGCATATGCGATATTGAAAACTAAAAAAAAAAACAAAACAGAGGCCACGGGCCTCAAATATCATTTTCACAGTGAAGCATCTCGAGAGCGATAAACCATGTTGGAAAAAAAATGCAGAGGCAATTTGTGTTTCACCTTTTGGAGTTCAAGTTGGAGGTCGAGTTGGAGGTGGATTGGCTCCAATGGCATGTAAATTCTCTTATCCATTTCAATTAGTTTTCAATTCTTTGTTGTTTTTCTTAATTTCATAGTTTTTATAATTAGTTAAAACAAATTTAATAAAAAAAATTGAATGAAATCTAAGAATGATTAAGTAAAACAACTTGTATTTTTTTGTTTAAATCTTAACAGATAACATAAATGAGCAAGATAATGTGGAAAACCAACCCTCTAATAACCCAAACATGAACCCAAACCCAAACCCAGAGGGGGAACAAGATCAAAACTCACAGATTCTTGTGCGTTTGGCGTCATTGAGGCTCCTTAGCTCATCTATTAGAGGGGGTGATCATTTGAGACAGTCTTTAGCCAATGCATTGGACACAATAACAAACACAATTGCCAATGCCCAAGGAGCTCTGTACAACATTGGCTTGTATAGAGAATCCAGGAGGCAATATTACTCCAATGGATTGAGTTATAAAGACATCAAAGACCTAAATATTACAAAAGACTGATTATTTTCATTATTCCGGGACCCTAGCACTGGATTGGTTCCACCCACCAATCGAGCACACATTTTCATAGACTGGTGCATTGAACCAAATATAAAGGCCAATTGGATGGATCGTTGGTATATGGTCTTCGATGAAGACTCTCATGGCAATAGGGACATCCCATTTTATTTCCTTAGGAAGTTGTATGCAGAATTCATCCTAGGGAAACATGTTAACTGTTTCGATCTCTTAGGCTTCGAGGGTGTTGGTCATGGGATGCCCCAAGATAGGGAAGGGGCCAAGACGGATCCTAACCGTGTGTCACACCCTCCACGCACACTAAAACCCCCTCGACAATATCCTCCTGCGGGTCCTGTGATTGAGGATACACAGGAGGCATTATTTGACTTGGCAGATACATTGCTTCAGCATGGGACTAATGTTCAAGGCAATGTAGACCAAGGGGCTGGCACTTCTAAGTCCGGCCCATATACAGATCACATAGGAGATACAGAGCGTTCAGAGCATCGTGTTACTCCTCAAGGCTTGCACATCGTGTGGAGGCATATGCTATGGCCCTGCTTTAGACTTTCGGGATGATGGATTACTTCGATTTGTAAGTAAAACTCATTATTTTCATATTATATTTTGTTTCATATCACAATTTAGAATTGTTTCGCAATTTATTTCTATTTAATTATCTAACAAATTATGTGAACAAATATACAGTTGGTGTCCCATGGCACACCAAAGTCGCATAGTCTGTCGATCAATGTTGAGAACATTTATGTGGCTGCCAATATTGCATATGGGTTTGGTTCTTCATCATTAGGGGTAAGAACTATACTTGTTAATTTGTCAACTTTATTTACATATTTATAGTAGAGATTGTAGCATTCAATACATCCTAATTTTGATACAACATGTTTTATGCAGGGTGATCAGGATGAGTACATTGAATCTCAGCCTAGTCCCTCTCATGCAGAGGTAGATTCCCAAACACAGTTATTATTTTAAATATGCTTTTAATTTTGCTTCGCTTTCTTTGGAAAAATCATTTTTCGTCCATCATGTACATGTATTGTTTTCTTTGTATTATCTGACATTGACATATGTTACATTATGCAGGCAACCATTGAGCCATTTGTGCTTGAAGAGCACCAACATGAGGTTGTTGCCGACCCACCTCTTCCCCCTTGCCAGGAACATGTATGTTTCGCTTTCTTTGGAAACATCATTTTTTGTCCATGCAGTATATATGTCTAATATTATTTTTATTATCTGAATTTGACATATTTTATTTTATGCAAGCTTCTATTGAGGCACTAGTGCTTGAAGAGAACCAGATTGATGACCCACCTATCACGAGCCAGCAGGTACGTTTATGTATCACTTTCTTTTAATTGTGATTTTAATGATTCAACATGTACTTTTTTAATTTTTTGAAATTGTCTAATTGTATCTTTATCCTTTTGTACCTAGGAACGTGAGTTTGATGAATATGTCCAAAAAGTGAGCTTATTCACTAGTACAAGTAGAATTCCTTTTCTCTCATTGCTATTTAATCGATCCACTGGTTACACACCTCCTCTTACAAGGAACAGGTAATTTTATGTATCGCTTTCTTTGTATGTTTATGTATTGTTTTCCCTGATTTGGTGCTTTCTCTTTGTACATTTTTGTAGGTTTATGTATCGCTTTGACATATGTTACTTTATGTAGGAATCTATTGAGACAGTGGTGCTTGAAGAGCACCAAAGCGAGGTTGTTGTCAACCCACCTCTTCCCCCCAGCCAGTTACATGTATGTTTCTCTTTCTTTGGAAACATCATTTTTCATCCATATAGTATATATGTCTCTGATTCCCTATTTTATTTGAAATTGACATATATGTTACTTTATGCAAGCTTCTGGTGAGGCACCAGTGCGTGAAGAGCACCAAATCAGTGACCCACCTTTGACGAGCTAGTAGGTACGTTTATGTATCACTTTCTTTGTATGTTTGTGTATCGCTTTCTCTGATTTGGTGCTTGAAGAGACCCAAATCAGTGACCCACCTCATCCCCCCCAATGTACATGAATATTTGTTGACATTAGCATATATATTTTTTATGCAGCTTGATAGTGAGCAAGTGGTGCTTGAAGAGCACCCAATCAGGGTCGTTGTTAGTGAGGCACCATGACCCACCATTACTTACTCACATACAGTAAGTAAAAATGCTATTTTGGTTTTGGAATTTGAACAAATGTACATAGAATTTTTAAAGGTTGGTAAACTAACTTACAAAATTTGGTTTTTCTGTAGTCTCCATTGATGTGACCTATCCCTCTTGTTCTGCGATGGGGATCACCAGTGAGCAGTCGAAAAAGAAAGCTAGACTTCTCTGAAGACATTGGCAGTGGCAACGAAAGGGGGGATAACTAGAATAAATGTATAGGGGGGATACATAGATGTAACTTTTTGTTCATATACACACAAATGTACTTTTTGATCCACTATTTTGTATTATGTCCATGTGGCATGCCAATTTTTGTAACATTATTTCTATACATATATAATATAAAGCAAGGTTCAAATTTATACATATATGCTTTACTTGATCTTGGAACATGATATGGTTGAATTGATCTTCGAACATGATATGTGTGGTTCACCTATGTTATATAATGATATGTGTGGTTCACATGTGTGCTAGCTTATGAATTTGCAATACTTAAAGGAAAAACTTACGACTCATCAACTTTTTAACATTATGGCTATCCTCAACTTTTTAACATCATAACCGTACCATACACTAACAATCATAACACTAAGTCATGCATGTATTTGTAATA
>LPNX010664996.1:4952-52837 GCA_001517045.1 Pseudotsuga menziesii | reverse complement strand
CTAACATACCATACCATTGTAATATACCATACACTAACATCATAACACTAAGTCATGCATGCATGTGTAATATACCATATCATACCCTACAATACCCTAAGATACTAACATCATACCATACTAACATACCATACCATTGTAATATACCATACACTAACATCATAACACTAAGTCATGCATGCATGTGTAATATATACCATATCATACCCTACAATACCCTATGATACTAACATCATATCATACTAACATCACTAAACCATAGTTCCATGTGATAACTTGTAAACCCTAGTGATAGCATGCAAATTGGTGTTCATGAAACCCTAGTTGGTTTCCAATTTGTACATGTCCATGTGTTTCTAGTTCCCTCTCCTAAATTGTAAATTTCTCACTAAACCCTAGTTCCATCTCATTATTTGTCAACCCTAGTTGGTTTCCAATTTCTAGTTCCCTCTTTTAACTTGTAAATTGCTCACTAAACCCTAGTTCCATCTCATTATTTGTTAACCCTAGTGATAGCATGCAAATTGGTGTTCATGAAATCCTAGTTGGTTTCTGATTTGTACATGGCCATGTGTTTCTAGCTCCCTCTCTTAATTTGTAAATTACTCACTAAACCCTGGTTCCATCTCATTATTTGTCAATCCTAGTGATAGCATGCAAATTGGTGTTCATGACAGCCTAGTTGGTTTTCGATTTGTACATGTCCATGTGTTTCTAGCTCCCTCTCTTATCTTGAAAATTGCTCACAAAACCCTAGTTCCATCTCATACCTTGTCAACCCTAGTTGGTGAATACAAATTGGTGTTCATGAAATCCTAGTTGGTGCATGCAAATATTGGTGATCATGTGTTTCTAGTTCCCTCTCTTAACTTGTAAATTGATCACTAAACCCTAGTTCCATCTCATTATTTGTCAACCCTAGTGATAACATGGAAATTGGTGTTCATGAAAGCCTAGTTGGTTTCTGATTTGTACATGGCCATCTGTTTCTAGTTCCCTCTCTTAACTTGTAAATTTCTCACTAAGCCCTAGTTCCATCTCATACCTTGTCAACCCTAGTGATAGCATGCAAATTGGTGTTCATGAAAGCCTAGTTGGTTTTCGATTTGTACATCACCATGTGTTTCTAGTTCCCTCTCTTAACTTGTAAATTGCTCACTAAACCCTAGTTCCATCTCATTATTTGTCAACCCCAGTGATAGCATGCAAATCGGTGTTCATGAAAGCCTAGTTGGTTTCCGATTTTTACATGGCCATGTGTTTCTAGTTCCCTCTCTTAACTTGTAAGTTTCTCACTAAACCCTACTTCAATCTCATACCTTGTCAACCCTAGCTGGTGCATGAAAATTGGTGTTCATGAAAGCCTAGTTGGTGCATGCAAGTATTGGTGATAATGTGTTTCTATTTCCCTCTCTTAACTTGTAAATTGCTCACTAAACCCTAGTTCCATCTCATACCTTGTCAAATCTAGTGATAGCATGCAAATTGGTGTTCATGAAAGCCTAGTTGGTTTTTGATTTGTTCATGGCCATGCGTTTCTAGTTCCCTCTCTTAACTTGTAAATTGCTCACTAAACCCTATTTTCATCTCATACCTTGTCAACCCTAGTTGGTGCATGCAAATTGGTGTTCATGAAATCCTAGTTGGTGCATGCAAGTATTGGTGATCATGTGTTTCTAGTTCCCTCTATTAACTTGTAAATTGCTCACTAAACCCTAGTTCCATCTCATACCTTGTCAACCCTAGTGATAGCATGCAGATTCGTGTTCATGAAATCCTAGTTGGTTTCCGATTTGTACATGGCCATGTGTTTCTAGTTTCCTCTCTTAACTTGTAAATTGCTCACTAAACCCTAGTTTCATCTCATACCTTGTCAACCCTAGTGATGGCGTGCAAATTGGTGTTCACGAAATCCTAGTTGGTTTTCGATTTGTACATGTCCATGTGTTTCTAGTTCCCTCTCTTAACTTGTAAATTGCTCACTAAACCCTAGTTTCATCTCATACCTTGTAAACCCTAGTTGGTGCATGCAAGTATTGGTGATCATGTGCTTCTAGTTCCCTCTCTTAACTTGTAAATTGCTCACTAAACCCTAGTTCCATCTCATACCTTGTCAACCCTAGTGATAGCATGAAAATTGGTGTTCATGAAAGCCTAGTTGGTTTCCGATTTGTACATGGCCATGTGTTTCTAGTTCCCTCTGTTAACTTGTAAATTCCTCACTAAACCCTAGTTCCATCTCATTATTTGTCAACCCTAGTGATAGCATGCAAATTGGTGTTCATGAAAGCCTAGTTGGTTTCTGATTTGTACATGTCCATATGTTTCTAGTTCTCTCTCTTAGCTTCTAAATTGATCACTAAACCCTAGTTCCATCTCATAACTTGTCAACCCTAGGGATAGCATGCAAAGTGGTGTTCATGAAAGCCTAGTTGGTTTCTGATTTGTACATGGCAATGTAATTAAATGTATATTAAACTAAAAACATCAAGAAATATAAATTTCAACAACTCGAGAGCTTGTTATTTTCCGAACTCTATTTGTTGGTGTCTAAAGACACCATTCTTGGTGCCTCCAATGTATTGTAGATGGTGTTTGTATCCTAGGCACACGAAAGGATAGACATTAGTAACATCATAAGAAAAAAAAAGAGAACCCAGTGAAAATGTGCAAACATGATTTATAGATAACTCACCCGAGGTTGTACGATCATGTTTATAGTGTCCAGTAACCTCTGAATAATATTATGTCTGTGAATGGTATATATCAATCACAGGTTTATTACATTGGTAATAAATTAAGGCTAAATAATTGAAATCGTGCTTCAAAATTTGCTTTAAAGGTTAAATAACGCACTTGACAATGCACTCATACAAGTAGGCCATCCGGATCATCTCTGATGCCGATGGTGTCCATCAATCTTTTGTGCTCTATATGAGGTAGCAAGTATTGTACATGTGACCTATTTTTGTGACCAAGTGTACACAGCTTGATGTTTATACCAACTACTAGGTTGGTGAAGTGGTATACAATAGCTCCTGGTCTATAATCCTGATATACATACGCACCCTTCCTTTTCTGTTGTGCTGTAAGTGTCAAGCACTCCCCTTTTATAACCATCGAGCTGGTTGGGAATTCAATATTTTCATCATCTGTAACAGGTTCGAGAATGGTTTGTTTCCCCTCTAAGCAACGTGCCAACCAATAGTTAGAACCCCATTCATTGTTTTTTGGGGAAACCATTGCACATATATGACCTGTGAAAGGAAATAGGTCAAGTTAACAATACATTTTGTAAATAAGGTCTTGCATTTCTAATTTTTACATAAATTAAATTCTACATAGGTCAAGTAAACAATACATAAATGTAGTTTCTAATTTAGGTACTACTCATGTACCTGCTTGTATGAGATCCGATATGTAATCATAGTTTGCAGAAATATGTGTCTGATCATCTTCCAAATGGTCTATTTCATTAACCCCATTGAAATTGGTGCCAAGTGTCACTCGATCCCATGTATCAATGGTATTCGTATCCTCACAATAATCCCATTCACTGATGCTACAGGAACTGCAAAAGCAAGCCTTCAATCTTGTCCAAATTTGTAGGGCCGAGTTGTCTGAGCTTCTAATTGAATGAAAATGTCGAGTTCCATGCACTGTGTTCACCTGATGTGTTTGTTATCGGTTCACATTTGTCAACTCCTAGAATATTCTCCGCACTAAGTGTTTCCTTGTTGCTTGTTCTCCCATGACAGATGCACACCATTTGACTATAGATGCAGCATCTTGAAGGCGAGCACCTGTAAACTTCATATCTTCCCTTCGAAGGGCAGTTTTAATGCATGCACTAGCACCATCGCGTTTTCCTTTTCCATGACCAGTTTCAAAGTAGTTCCATACATGTGGCACCTTGTATTTTATGTGCAACAAACACAACCATTCAAATACATGTGCATTCTTGAATTGTCTAGCACAACCATCTGACCAAATGAAATGACGATAAAATGGTATATCCATAGCTATCACATGATCATAGAATAATTTAAAGCAATGTTGCACATAATGAATGTCATGGGTCCGGTCATCACTTACTTGGAAGTGACTTTCTTTGAGTATCACACGTTTTTATTCATTGCTATCTTGCCCATGTCGATACGTGATATGCACCATTATGCTCTCCTGCTCTGAGTGATAGTATTGACTTTGTATTTCATTTTGTGGTTGTAGGGTGTAATTTTCCACAAAGTCAACCATTGATAGTATTGTTCCAAGAGGAAAGGTGTCTCGACATATTCTGAATTGCTCATCTTGCCACCATGCCATATCGATATGTTGAATGTACTATTGGATCTTTCCACGAAACTCTAGAATAAAATCACATACTCGCACCTGGTACATGGATATTAATATGTCAATAAACCACATAAAAAATGTGTACATGAATATTAATATGTCAATATTCAACAATTTACCTGTGAAGTCACCAATTTAATCTTCCTTCTTTCTTTCCCATCGTGTAGCTGATATGTCTCATACTGATAGTTCTACTTCTCGACAATTGCATTCCTGAATGCTTGATCTTCACTTTCATGGATGCAATCAGACCATAATGATAGCCCACCACAATTGTTGCAAGAACTGTCTACACATTTTTTTAAGTAATGTGTTTGCCCATCTTGCCTCGAACACATTATGCTATGGATAAAATCTTTGGATGACATTGGCGGTACTGTACTTGAGCATTCCTGCACATCATTAGGATGCAAAAAACGATGTATATGTGTAAATGTATGGTAATATAGGTCAAACTCTATGTGGTATATACAACAACAAGTGTTCCGGATGGTATTGATTCTAACATACCAAGGCTTGCATTTTTCAAAAGATCTTTGCCCGAGCCTTAGCTCTACATGGGAAACTTTAAACATCTCGAACAGTTGAGTTTGTGTCATGTCAAGATAATGGTTAACATGAGGTTCATTGTTTCTAGAACCCCTACAATGTTTTAACACATCCTTTGTGTTAGAAGAAGGCCTAGTGTTATGATGCCAAAATGTTTGCACTAGGCTCTTCACTGCTTCGACTAACTTCATGTCTTTGCGGGGCAACCTACCGCTAAATGCCCATAATGTTTCCATTTGTCCCTCTACATCAAGGTTGTCTCTTCTTACTAAATATTTTCTAAGTGTCTTTGGATGTAAAGGCATAATTTGTGATGTGCATTTAAGTAAACAACGTTGTCATATGGATCTACATACAATTGATTCAGCCAATACATGACGAGCCACATTACAGTCTTGTGAATGAGTTTTTTTACCAATCGATGTGAATGCAGCAGCAAGAGATTTAACAATGTGATTACTTGATTCGATATTTTTCATTGTTGTTATGCCTAAATTTCTTCTAAAAGTTGCCATATTTCTAGATTTAAGCAAAGCTAAAAACAATTGGCATTTACCGGCTTCGGATTTGTTATCAAAATATTGTTTCATTATTTGAAAACAATGACGAAGGATAGTGCGTTTAGCCACCTTATCTTCCATGGAAGTCAATCCTCTCTTGTCCACTTGTATTCGTTTAGAAGTTCTCTTTCGTTTTGATGAAAAATTTGTTTCCATTTGAAATGCTGGAGTGACGTTTACATCCACTATAGCTTGACAACTTTGATTAGGAGATTGAACCACTGACCATGGTTGTTGCTAAGTCACATTTGCATCGGGAGTAACATAATTATTGAGCTCTTCATAAGATTGTCTGTTTACTAATGGATCAATAATATCAACTTCCGTATAACCAGCTTCCTTTAATGTTGCATTATCTTCCTCGGCCTCTACATCAAGTATCTGTTGAGGGGGAATGGGAACTATTTGCTCATGTAATGAATGTCGACGATTTCTTGAATCTTCCCTCTTTTTTTCTTTTTTATTTTCTGCTTCTTCTGGTGTAAGCACCTTCCTTGCTGACTTTCGACCTCTATTACATACATTCCCCATTGAAATCCACCCAAACTTGTACAAAACTATGAAATTATGTAAGTAATGATTAAATTGCACGTTGAATAGTTCTCAGTGCGCGGGTTCAGATGAATTATGTCTTTTGATACAGTAAACCTGGCCCATAGCGCGCAACCCAACATTTTTTATACAACACATATCGCATATGCGATATAACACACCTCCAATATATCGCATATGCGATTTAGTGCTCACTGAATATGCAATTTACATTTATCTATGCTTATCAAATATTAAAATATTAAATATCAAATGCATTTCAAACTTGGACTGAAATATGTTAAACTTCTATAACGAATAGTATGACTATGACAACGATGATTATACGGGGACTTTACTTAGTGAACCTCTCACATAGCACGTGCGATAGTGGGATATTAAAGAATACCCTTAATTTCTAGATATATTCACTGAAAGTATTTTTGTTGAAACTCCCTCCCAATACTTAAAACCTCCTCCCCACCCCTTTTTATACCTTAATCCTTATAAACCACCCTACCCACCCCCACCTTAAACCCTTCATCCCACCCAATACCTGCAATATATTGGTTCGATTTTTGATAATTTTAAAACCCACAATATGAACTAACGTGATAGGATATTGGTCAACAAGTGAAGCCCCCGTGGATGATTATGAGGATGATGATGATAATGATGATAATGATGATGAGGAGGATGATGACTATGATGATGATGATGAGGGTGATGACAATGATGATGATGATGATGATGATGATGAGGGTGGTGATGATGACGATGATGATGAGGATGATGACGATGACGATGATGATGACGATGACGATGATGATGAACAATGATGGTGATGAAGAGGAGGATGATCACTATGATGATGATGATTGCCATGAGGGTGATGATGATGATGACCATGATGGTGATGATGAGGATGAGGGTGTTGATGAAGACGATGATGATGAGGATGATGATGATGATGATGACGATGACGATGTTGATGAACAATGATGGTGATGAGGAGGAGGATGATCACTATGATGATGATGATGTCCATGAGGGTGATGATGATGATGACGACGATGAGGTTGATGATGATGATGATGACGATGATGATGAGAATGGTGATGATGACGATGGTGATGATGATGATGATGATGATGATGACGACGATGAACAATGATGATGACCATGATGGTGATGATGAGGATGAGAGTGATGATGATGATGACCATGATGGTGATGATGAGGGTGAGGGTGATGATGATGATGAGGCTGATGATGGTGATGATGATGATGATGGTGATGAGGATGGTGATGATGAGGATGGTGATGATGATGATGATGAACAATGATGATGATGATGATGATGATGACGATGAGGATGAGGGTGATGATGCTGATGATGATGAGGATGAGGGTGATGAGGAGGAGGAGGAGGAGGATCAGGATGATGATGGTAATGATGATGATGATGATGAGGATGGTGATGATGACGATGATGGTGACGATGGTGACGATGAGGATGATGATGGTGATGATGATGATGACGATGATGACGATAGTGATGAACAATGATGATGATGATGATGGAGGATGGTGGTGATGATTATGATGATGATGATGACGATGATGATGAGGAGGAGGAGGAGGATGATGATGATGATGAACAATGATGGTGATGATGATGAGGACGAGGATGATGACTATGATGAGGATGATGATGATGATGATGATGATGATGATGACAATGATGATGAACATTGATGGTGATGAGGAGGAGGAGGATGACTACGATGATGATGATGATGATGACAATGATGATGATGAGGATGAGGGTGGTGATGATGATGATGATGAGGATGAGGATGATGATGATGGTGATGAGAATGATGATGATGAGGATGAGGATGAGGGTGGTGATGATGATGAGGATGATGATGATGCCGATGACGATGACGATGAAGATAATGATGAACAATGATGGTGATGATGAGGAGGATGATGACTATGATGATGATGATGAGGATGAGGGTGATGATGATGATGATGATGAGGATGAGGATGAGGATGAGGGTGGTGGTGATGATGATGATGATGATGATGAACAATGATGGTGATGATGAGGAGGATGATGACTATGATGATGATGATGATGATGACAATGATGATGATGATGATTATGATGATTATGACCATGATGATGATGATGAGGATGAGGATGAGGATGAGGATGAGGATGAGGATGAGGATGATGATGATGATGATGATGAGGATGAGGGTGGTGACGATTATGAGGATGATGATGATGATGATGATGATGATGACGACGGCGACGATGATGATGATGAACAATGATGGTGATGACGAGGATGATGATCAGTACGATGATGATGATGATGATGACAATGATGACGATGATGAGGATGAGGGTGGTGATGATGATGATGATGATGAGGGTGGTGATGATGCTGATGATGATGAGGATGATGATGATAGTGATGATGATGATGATGATGATGAGGATGAGGGTGGTGGTGATGATGATGAGGATGAGGATGATGATGATGATGACGATGAAGATGATGATGAACAATGATGGTGATGATGACTATGATTATGAGGATGAGGATGAGGGTGATGCTGATGATGATGTTGATGATGATGATGATGATGATGACCATGATAATGATGATGAGGATGAGGTTGATGATGATGATGAGGAGGAGGAGGATGAGGAGGAGGAGGAGGAGGAGGAGGATGGTGATGATTATGATGACGACGATGATGGTGACGATGAGGATGATGATGGTGATGGTGATGGTGATGATGATGATGATGATGATGACAACGATGATGATGAACAATGATGATGATGATGAGGAGGAGGATGATGATGACTATGATGAGGAGGAGGAGGATGCGGGTGATGATGATGATGATGATGATGACAATGATTATGATGATGAGGATGAGGGTGGTGATGATGATGATGATGGTGAGGATGATGATAATGGTGATGATGATGGTGATGATGATGAGGATGAGGGTGGTGGTGATGGTGATGATGATGATGATGATGAAGATGATGATCATGATGTCGATGATGATGAACAATGATCGTGATGATGAGGAGGATGATGATGAACAATGATCGTGATGATGAGGAGGATGATGACTATGATGATGATGATGAGGATGAGGGTGATGATGATGATGATGAGGGTGGTGATGATGATGATGATGATGATGAGGATGAGGATGGTGATGATGATGATGATGATGAGGACGACAATGATGATGATGATGGTGATGATGAGGATGATGATGGTGATGATGATGATGATGGTGATGATGAAAATGATGACGATGACGATGAACAATGATGATGATGATGATGACGACGACGACAATGATGATGATGATGAACAATGATGGTGATGATGATGAGGACGAGGATGATGACTATGATTATTATGATGAGGATGATGACTATGATGATGAGGATGACGACTTTGAAACTTTGGCTCTATACATGGAGGATGATAAATATTGTTAAGATGTATATGCCATTTGATTGAATTTTGGCCATCCATATTTAATCAAAGATTAAAAGAACCAGACATCCTTAATCAAGGATTAAAAGAACACGATAACTATAACAATGTTGATTAAAGTCACCTATCGCCTATCGATGAATCATCACTAGTGGTTTGCAGTGAGAGCATACGTTGATCCATCGATACTTGTTCTAGATTTTTTTCATCCAAAAGAGCTACCAAACAAGCATTCTCAAGACTTTATAACATCCTTTGAGCGCTGACATAAGTCAATCTTCAATCTCTTTGTTAATGTTGCAAATTTTCCCTTAAAGCTGAATAGATCGAAGGACGGGAGGAATTGTTGTTTTCTTGGATGCACAGCCCATGGCTTTGTTCACCGTTAAAAAAAGGAATTATTTTTGTCCATCATAGTTTTATCTAAATAGTATTATAATGGGATAAGTATGCCATTACTCTTTTTTACTCTCGTACCAAATTAGTTAAGCAACAACGCATATACATTATAGCTTTATCATATCGCATATGTGTTATTTTAAAATTAAAAAAATCGGTGGGAATAAGGTTTGGCATTATGTTCGGAAATAGCTTCGGATTACCAAACCTATTGGCTAGGACAAATAAACCAGGGCTATTGCTTGTCTTTTAGAACTCTATCAATATGCTCAGTTTAGATGGCGTGTTTTACTATGACATACACAATATTTTTTATGAAAATCTAGAATATTGTAGAGTACAATCTTACGATTCTGAATATGTAATTTTTTCCTTCAAAACTATGTTTTATTTATTTATAATTATTTTTCTAAATGAAACAAGTCAGTTTTTGAAAATAGATACATCGATTGTTTTTATATAACTTTTGATTTCCATCACCATTTCCCAATAAAACTATATGGTGCACTAGACGAGATCAAGATCTACGATCTTATATTTAGAAATCAAGGATTTCATTAATTTTTTCCCCTAAAGTGTTGCACCCACACATAATGTTTTAATTTCAAGCTTTTGTGACTTCAATAATTAATAATAATAAAAAATTATTCATGAAAAATTCTGAATAAATAGTGTTGCACTAGGCCCATATGTCCTTTATATGTCTGCAAGATTTTATCCCAAATTGACAGCATTTACCTCATATATTGTTGCACTCGCACAAACATATATGTTAAGATGTGCTGAAAATTTGAAAACCCAATTTCATGGAAACTAATTTTATAATCATTTACACGCATTTGCATAAATGCTATATATTATGAAAGTTGATTCAGTTACCTATCTTTTCTCTTTTTACTTCATCTTCAAATAAGTTAGGGAAGTACCCCTAATTGTCACCTAAAGTCAGAGTTTCCCGTTTTTTTCCAGTATTATGTGGCATTTAAAGTGTCTTTATAGGAGTCCATGATTGTGCATTAGCCCTTTTCCTATTCAGATTCAGAGATTCTATAATATAAGTGGTACCGTATTTGGTTTATTTCAGCTTCTATGGCACACAAGATCTATGGTGGAAGCTAGAGAAATGGGGACCTCCCATCGCATTTTTGTAGGAGCCGTGGTTTTGTAGCACACCATATATTGCAGCAACTAAAGACAAACTGTGGCAAGGAGTTTCTATGGTGACGACTTGTATTGTCAAAGATATTTCACCTCACGAATTCATCAAGGATTACACTTCCCATCTCAAGCAATCGGGGAAGGTATTTACTCATTTTTTTCTATGTTCCACTGAAAGTTCTCTGCATTTGTTTTGGGTATTTTCCAGAATTTTTAGGCTAGAACTTAAGATTATATTGATATTCATATTGATGGTTATCATACATCCCAGATTGAGTTTCCCCATTGGACCGATCTTGTGAATACCACCACATACAAGGAACTTGATCCATATGACTTTGATTGGTACTATGTCAGAGCAGGTATTCCAATACCATCCATGAAATAAGTAAATTCATTGTTTTTCTATTCAAATTTAGAGATTCAATAGTATATGTGATACTGTCTTTGGTTTATTTTAGCTTATATGGCACGTAAGATCTATCTAACACATGGAATTGGAGTTGGTGCTCTTCACAAGATCTATGGTGGAATCAAGAGAAATGGGGCTCTCCCACCGCATTTTTGTAAGAGCATTGGTTCTGTAGCACACCATATATTGTAGCAACTAGAGAAAATGAGCATTATTGAGATGGACCCTAATGGGTGAGTTCCACAACCCTTTTCTTTCTTACTAGGTTATTAATAGTTTCATCAATATTTTAGAAAACCGGGTGTTAGTTGTTGACTGTTGAAGTTAATATATATTGTTGAAACTGCTTGTTAGGTTTCATTCTCGTTGTGTTCTTCCATAGTTGTAGGGAAGGGGTGTGCGAAACTTGGTGAAACATTGGTATTTTAACGTTTTATTTGTGGTTTTTCTTGGGGTAGACAATCTTCCAAATCTGGACAAACCTTGTTCACATTTTATGGTACTCTTAGAGGATGCCTTACAATCCATTTACGAACAATGTGGTCCATCTGCCTTGGAGAAAGAGTAGAGGGAGAAACAATGCCTATTTGGAGGTGTTGTATATAGTAGTTTAGTTGCATATGGTCAAGCTGCAAGATGTGTCTTATGGTGGTTTTTAGTTTTCATATGTGCAAGCTACAAAAAATATTCATGTAAATATCAGTAGCATGGGCAGAAAGGATGTATATGTTTATCAATATTCAACCCCATACATGGAAGAAAATGGAAGACCCTTGAAGGGAAATGTTGTTTTCTTTTTCCTACTCCTTACTAGACATCCATAAGACTTGGCTTTCATGTTGACAATATTGGTCTAAACTCTGGTTTTAATGATAGTATTTTCTCTACATATAAATATGTTTATTGTTTTGTTTTTGTTTTCTAATTTGGTCCACAAGGAGTTTTGCATCCCAATTTACACTCTTCAGTCATTTTTTCATGTGTCTCCATTATTAGGCTAAAATCCATGCTTCAGTTAAAATATTTATTATTTTTAACACAGGTTATCTTTCCTTTGATTGCAGTCACATCTAACACGTGATAAAAATATATTTTCACTGTAATCATGCTGGATCGTTGTTATTGTGTTTTCTATATGGATGTTTTGCCCCAAGTTAAAAACAATTAATTGCTTTGTACATGGCACTCAATTCCAATTGCATTGATTAAATCAAGACCAAGTTCATCCCAAGAGAGGGTTTTTCTATTAAGGAACTTTGAAATTATGGTGTTATTGGGTATAGATACCTCTTTTATCGCAATAAAACCCCTTAATTTGGAGATGTGTCATAAATTTGATAAAAATAATTTAAGGTCAGGGTGTTTAATCATCATCAGGTTGACTACGTCAAGTGATCCTGACATATAAATATAGGCTTAGGTTCATATTTAGGTCTCATTTTTGTACCTCATTGTGTCATGATCTTGTGAGAAACTTAATATAAGAGGCTATATTAGTGTTCAACAGTTTTCAATAGTGTAATAGTGAATCCTTTTAAGAGCCAAGTACTCAGATGTTTAAGTGAGTATTGTCTCAGTAATAAGGTTCCCACTTTACACTACATCTCTCATTCACCCTTGTATCCCCTTAGAGTGTCTCAGTCCATTGTTTTGTTCCATTCACTATATGGTTGTCTCCCTCATGCTCTTGTCAAGGAACCATCATTTCCTTGACAGTTGTAGGTGTCCCTTTGTCAATATTAGCACATCTATTATAGAGGATAGACCCAAAGGTCCATGTACGTTGGCCTCATAACCATCATTGATGAGTTGCTATGAACCACCTGAGGGGAGTCCTCATTGCCCCTTAAAACAATGGTTTCTCACATGCTCAACATTAGCTACATCATCACACCATTGAGATTCGTATTATGTATTGATTCCTTCATTATTTGGTTGAAGACCTCAAATATCCTTTGACTCTAGCACATTGGTGAGTCTCTTTGGAACCCTTCCAATACTTTTCCTGGTGATATCCGAGGTGTGTTGGTGACAATGTTTAGAAGCCCTCCATGCTTCCTAGTATATCTAGTTCCAGATGGAGTGCATTGTACCTCCGAGATTTAGACTCCCATTTGTTTGAGTCCTTATAGTTGTTGGACCTCTTTTTGATCTAGCAGAGCATCAATTATTGTGATCTTACATTTATGATGAATGTCATTGTGTTTAGTCCTAGTTCTTTAGATCAGCCATGGTTGGACCATCATTACCTTCCAGATATGGGTCCATCTTGGACACATTTGATGTACACAATAGTTATCCATGTATTGTTCAGAGCCCCTTTGAGCCTCATTGTTTGTATATGTTTAAACATTGATACGAGCATAGGTATGCCTGCCTCGTTTGTATATTTGGGATCATATGTACCCTCATCAATTTTGAGTGTTGAATCTGTAGTCTCGGCCCTTCTCGACCAAATGAAGCACTTATACTACCCTCCAATGCTAGTATTGTTCTCCACATTAATGTCACACATATTCCCATGGAAAAGTAAAGAACCTATTATGTCTATCGACCATACGACGAGTTCCTACCTTTAGATATCAGGGGGCAATCTGTTAACACCAAAAAATTACTCACCATGCTCAGTCCCTAGCTACGTCACCTTTTTCTTTATTTTTCCCCACAAAAACCTTCACTAATCCACAAAACCTAAAGTCAAAACCCAAATTTGGCTCAAAATGATTATTCCCCCCTCCAAAATAGGGAAATATGGTTTAATTCCCTCTAAAAAGAAGTTACCTCCCCAAATTATGAATAAATTCCCAAAAAAATATAAAAAGAAAATAAAAAAGAGAGAAAATATTGAAAAAAGGACAAAGGAAGGAAAACTCTAAAATCCACCAAAAACCAAGGGTCAATATTAAGGTTCCTCGAAAACCATTCGAAAACCATGGGGTGAATACCTAGGGAAAAAATTTCTAAACAAGAATTGTGAAGGCCCCCATTTTACACATCCATTCTCACTTGTTACCTTGTTGTCACTTTGTTGAAATTCCACCAGAGAAATCTTGAAGTCCCCATTTGACTTCTAATTTCACCCATCTTGACCGAAGCAGCTTGGAGACCAAGAACTAGTTGCTTCAACCATCTACGAGGATCCGCTACTCACAATCATTAAGGTAATCTAAAGCCATTTGTAAAAATTCCTTTTTAGAAATAAATTGAAAAAATCATTTCCCTCCTTTTGTATGTGAAAGAAAAAAATTATTAGTTTAGCTTTGGTTATTTGCATTTCTTCACATGAGTTAAGTTTAATTTTTCTAATGTTTACTATTATTTATATGCTGATTACTAATATATTACCAAAATTCTCCCCAGTCTTAGTAGGTGATATTTTTCTCCAACTAGTGTGAAAACCACACTAACTACACGAATATAGCATGTGTCCTTTTGTCGATTACAGATTGGTTATGCAGCACCTTCCACGTAAATATATTGTTACATTTAATTAATCAAACGTTTCACGATCGTGTATTATACATACATGTTCATTTTTCAATGTCCATTGTTCTATGTTAGGTTACTTGGTTCTTATATTTTCTCTTTTAATGACAACGACATAATTTGTTTAATAAATTTATGAACAAACATGTTATTTTTTTATACAACAACATTTCAATCAATAGTATGATGTTTCAATCCATATTATGTTGTAGAGTGCATTTAGACACAATTATTTAAAAAACAAATTATTTTTACTTTTAATACAATTTGAATTACTCAAAATTTAAATAAAAAATAGTTTTATTTTTAAAACAATTTAAATTATCTAAAATTTAAATACAGAATATAATTTTAATATTATTATTTTATAATTTTATTTATTTAATTAATTTTATAATTAAAAAATAAAATTCAATTTTAGTGTATTTAGAATTACATTTAACCTTTAAAAAAAGTGAAAACAATCTACTAACCATGTTTACCAATACTTGCAAATGTATATATTTTCGTATATTTTTTTCGTTGTTATTGTAGTTGTGTATTTATATTTTATTTATAATATTTGATATTCGTTATAGATTTGTGTCTTAGTTGGAGTTAGATAATATGGTATTATTTTAGTTAGGTATTTATATTTTATTTATAATATTTATTAGTTATTATAGTTTTATGTCTTAGTTTTAATAGATATATTTTGTATCATTTATGTGGAAAAATATTATATATCATTTAACATTTGCAAATTTGTATATATTTTTGTATCTTTGTTGTTATTGTAGTGGTGTATTTATATTTTACTTATAATATTTGATAGGTTTTATAGCTTTATGTCTTAGGTTTTGTTAGATAATATGGTATTATTATTTTAGTTGGGTATTTATATTTTATTTATAATATTTATTAATTATTATAGTTTTATTTTAGTTTTAGTAGATAATATGATATTATGTATCATTTAAGGAGAAAAATATAAATTTGAATATATTCATTATATATAATTGTTGATTTTGATTTGGATTATAAATAAAAATAAAAATAATTTTAATTTATTTAATTATATATAATATAAATTTATATTAAAATTTAATAGTATTTTTTATTTTATTATTGCATTTTGTTTTATTTTTTATTTATACTTGTGTAAAGGATATTTTTTTTTAATTTTATTGTTATAAATGTTTTAAAATAATTATCGATCTAAGAATTTGTAGTAGTTTATTTGTTAGAATTTTTTGGTAATTTATTCAACAAATTTATTTTTCCAAAATCTGAATTTTGAAGTGTTTAAATCAAGTTTTTCAATGTATAAATAGATTCAATATCTTTAAATATCTTAATGGTATCTAGATTATGGTACTTTAACAACTACCATATACTTTTTCAAAAATTCCTCTAAAAATTCTATCAAATTCCTCTAAAATTTCTCACATTCTATCCAAAATTTCTAATATTTAAACTAATGCAAAAAATTCACAACCTTTAATTTGTTAGACATCTAAAATTTTAATTAAATTTAAAAAATAATATTAAAACATTGTGATTTTTTTGGAAAAAATCACAAATTTCTAATATTTAAAGTAAAAAATTCACAACCTCTAATTTGTTGGACATCTAAAATTTTAATTAAATTTAAAAAATAATATTAAAACATTGTGATTTTTTTGTTTGGTAAACCAAAATTAACATTAAATTTTAGAGATGCTTCAATCATTACATCATATTGACACGGTCTCACACATTACTTTTTCAATGTACATCAAATCATGAAATAATCATAATGCAACACTTTAACCTTCTTAATTATATAAGTAAATATTTACATAATTTACATTAATACATGTTATAATATAGGTATTTAAGATATAAGCCTCTACCTCTTCCTTTAGTGGAGGGAAATGTTGAAATTTGAAATCATATTCAATTGCTAAACAATTTTTTTTTATGTAATTCACATAAAACTGAAAAACATTATGTTAAAAGTTATTGTAAAGTTTTATGTTATTGACCAAGGATGGTCAAGGATGACTGTAATTGAATATTTTATTTATTTAAATAATTAAAAGAGGAGACACCTATCCAAAAAAGATTGTTGAAGAGAATTCACTGACCCACTGGGAAGAATGATCTCTATAGAAGGCCAAATGATTGGTGGGAGCAATAACATTCAATTTCTAGCTGTTGCAGGAGGAAACATCCCTAAAATTGTGGTCATGTTCCCTAAGAAGAGGAACTGAGCACGTGGCTCATTTAATTGCAAAACTAACCCAAAGACCTAGGAAAGCATATATATATATATATATATATATATATATATACCATCGAATTGAGTAGGAGGCTCACTACATTTTATTCCAAGTGATAAGAGTCTTGTGAATTTGCTGAAAACTGAAAAGTTAGGCACACAAGAGGAATTTGATGAGGGGATAGCTAAAGTGAATTACTGAGAGTTAAGTTTGCAAGTGAGTTTGCTAAGTTGCAGAAAATATTGTGTAGGCTTCTACACAACATCTTCATCCTGGTGGTCTAGTTGACAGGCCCCGGGGGTCCTAAAGCAAGCGATCTTGGCTGCTTTCAGGAGACGGTTGGGAGGAATGGTCTTCTTTGGGTATTTGTCCCCTTCTACAATGACCCGGGTTCTAAGATTCTTTGTCTATTATCTATGAATTTGTTTTATATCTGTATCTCAAGGATTTATGAATGTTGAGGGACTCTCTAAACTATTCATTATTTCTGAATTAGAATAAGTAAGAAAGATCTTATTTCTGTATAATGGTTTATAAAGAATGCTACAGCTTTTGCTTTTACAAAGTTTAATGGAAAACTGTAGATTATCATAATTGTTATGTAAAGGAAAATCTGTATATGTATACATATAATATCATAAACAGTTTATGAGTTTATTATAAAGGATACTGACTTTCTTTAAGCTTCATTTTTGCATGAATTCATGGATTATTATAATCATTGTTAAGTAAACAATGAACCAGATTTCATTTAGTTTTACTTTAGGATTGTTTTCAAAACAAAATAAAGTACCAAGTTTTCCAACCAGGGTTCGAAACCCTCAACAAATAACTCTTATCACTCATTGTAGTCGAAAGGCTTAAGCATCTACATATGACAAACTATGGTTTAAAGACTCATTCAAAACTTACATAGAATTCGATTAAAAACTCCATAGGATCTTATTATCAAATACTATATATATCATATAGTATTCAAATAAATATTACTTAAATTTACTGTCTAAACATTATTTTAGGTTTTTAATTCAAAAAATGAAAAGACTACAAAGAAATACAATAATTAAATCTATACTAAGTAAACAACTGACAAAGATAGGCGTAGTCATTATTTTTCAGTTTAAACAACAACCAGGATATATTTCTTTTTCGAAATACTTATTACAATATTAGTATAATAGTATATAAATATGCTAATATGCTAATAATCACATTACAATCTTTCCTACAGACTCCATGATCTGAGGGAGTCTTCTTACAAACATTTAACTCTGTATTCTAAACGCCATAACCATAAGAGGTTTTTACCATTTGGATGAAGAGATTCGTAAGTAACAAATGACTCCAAACTCAGAGGGTTCATGCTGACCCAGCCACAGAGCCACAAGGAGAAAGGGGTATAGGGTATACAGGTCTTACCAGGACCCTTGGCTTCATCTCAATGAAGTTTGATCTGAGTCTAGAGAAACAACCAAGTTGGAACCCTTACAAATAATTTAACGCAGAGGTTAAAATGTATTCAAAAGAAATTTTATATAATAGATAAGAAAACTAAATAAATGCAGACAGAAGTAAAATATTACCTTGTCGATCTTAACAAAGCCAGTGGTGGCAACAAACGCTAAGAGAATAACACTTTTGGGTCATAGCTAAAGTTGAAAGACAACATTGTCAAGCCACAGAGACATCCCGAGGAATCAATGTGGGTGTTTACACAGTGATTGCATGGCGTCGAAGGCTGAGAGCCAACCCGAAGAAACAATGCTGGTGTTTACACAGTGTTGGGTGGCACATAGACAACCCAAGGAAGCAATACTAGTGTTTACACAGTGTTGGGTGGCATCGAAGGTCGAGAGCCTCGGCTCTTCCCACTAAAATTTTAGCACAGAGTAGTATAGTAGTGGAGTAGAACCCTTAGGGTTTTTGTATAAGGCTCAATTCTTTACAGCTGGGAGCCACAAGTCTTCACTTGGGCTCCCATTAAATGCCACTTGATTTTTTAATTTCTTGACCCACAACCCTATAGTTCACACTGTCGCATTATGCCACCATGTAAATATTTGTTTATGCTTGTTTTGATTCATGAAAGGAGAAAACATCACATATTTCATTACATAGGTTCAATGCTTAGTTCAATGCTTAGTGATATTTTGTTCTCACTCAGCATAGTTAGGGCCCCTTGATATCTTACCTAGGCCTTTTGGGTGTTACCAAAACAAGGCGAGCTCTCCACCGCTAATACCTGCAAAAGTATAGTAGGTTTTGTGTTAGCCAAGAAGCTAAGTAAGACCTGTAAAACCCACTACCCTAGCACTATAAAAGGGCTAACAAATACTTTAAACATAACAAGGAAAGCACACCAACTCTAACTGTCGATTTAAGTAAACATGACATTCTTTTACGTCTTGACAACAAGTAAACCAGTTCGGTATAACAGTATGTTGCATAGATAAAGGTTGCCGTAACTAAGTGGTCATGTTCAAAGGAATAAGCACTGGCACAAGCTAAATTTTAGGATGAAAGAGTTAGTGTGAATTTGTTTACATTATGTATTTACAATTAGACCTTCATAATTTTTATTTATTTATGAATTTTGGAGCTGTTACATTTGACATTTTCATTTTTGATAATGCCTATGAAGGAATGTTTTGGCTAACATTTTACCATTTAATAATGAAGTTTTGATAATAAATTAACCATTTGATAATTAAGTTTTAATTATGTGATATATTATGAATGAATTCCCGTTCAATGCAGCAAGTGTCATGCATACATGTATTTGGTTACCTATTTTTTGCTTCTGCATTGGTGACAGAAAATATTTATACTACCCAATAGTTCAAACAGAAGGTAGGCACTCTTCTTCGATAATGATGGACAACTCCAAGCGATTGAAAGAAAATTGGTTTCTAGCTTAAAACTGTGCACAAGATTGACATTGCACCCTACAATAGGTACTTAGGATACAATGTTAGTTGAGTCTGAAGCAATCGATATTAATATACCCAAAAAATTGGCATGCGTGACTATATTTTGGTGGATTGAATCCGCTATAATTTCTTACTCATAATTCTATTTAATGTTAATGGAAATAAACATAAGTAAAATCTAGGAGCAGATGGATGTTGTTAGATATATTTCTAATTCATACCAATAATTGGGACTTTATTACCAATAATCTATACATACATGTTATTGTAAATCGTGACTTAATTACCACTAAATTGTGTATATTATGGTAAAGGATATATTGGATTTTAATCATTTTATGCATTATGAGCTCAATAAAAAAATACAATAGTGAATGGTTATTATTCCCAACAAACTAGTTATTTCAACCACAAGTTCACCTACTCAAAACTATATCAAATCTCAATTATAATAGAGTTTTAAGGCTCAAGCATGTAACTAGTTATTTCAACTCCAAGTTTATGCATAACTAAACCAAATTACAATTATGGGAGAAAAAAATAAAACAAAAACATTATTTCAGAATCCATCTAGCTTTTGAAGTTCTTAATGCAAAATTCTTAAGCTTGGTTTATCAGAGAAACTTACAACTTCAAACAATGCTCTTAATCATATGGCTCACTATGTTATTTGGGGTACTTTCTGGGTCTTTATATTGCAACACCATTCGCAGTTGTAGATGTTTTAACCCTCTAGGTGACAAGGGTTAGCCTACATCCTAGGTATCCATTTTCAACACCACTCAATGAGAACCTCCATCAGTGTACTTTCCAGCACTAGTTGGTTGTTGGTTGCAAACTTGCAATGAAGGAGGAGAAAATACCTAAATATTTATAAGGGATTTGTAAAAAGAAATTCTTGAAGATCTGTGATTGATGGTGCGGGTAACGAGAGATCTATAAGAAATAAAAGGAAGCAACAAATTGTTTCTCAATCTGTAAATGGTGATAAGTTAATTACATCTAGTTTGGGGTCGGGCAACCCAAATGAAGCGAGGAATGAAAATGGTAAGAGTAACTTCCACTGGTAAGGATTTAGGAATATCAATATACTCAAATTGTGTATATATTTTTCTAAAGTAGTCTTGGAAAGGACGATTATACCATAAACTTTATTTTGTAGAACATATATAGATTTAATGGTTTCTTGGTTTGGTTTTATTAATATATTATGGTTGGATTTTTAAGGAATTAATTGGTAACATGGGTTATGAATGCATTATGAAGTGGACTATGAACAAGAGTGATGATGTATTGATGATATACAAGTTAAGGGTGTCCTGAATGGGAATTAAGAACAAGACTCTTATGCCTTCAATCCATCTTGCATCACGGTACACCATCCATGCTTCACCTGTTATACGGCCAAATCCTAATACTATATTAAAACAAACCAAATTAATGGTATTGAATTGGCAACAGTTTGGCCAACCTACATCCAAGATCAAATCCTATCCTAATTCCCATGGGACCCTACCATAAGAAAATAATAGAAATTAATGACGTTTTCAAAAATTAATTAACCGTCAAAAGTACATCTTGGTTTAATATTTTCCAATTGATCAAAGAAGATTGAAAAAATGTAACCATTTTGATGGGAAAATGCCCTATGATGAGCATTTTCCCATCGAATTCCAACCTTGGTGCGAGGATTTCTAACTATCCTACCATAACATAATATTTCTTTCTACAAAAAGTTTATAAGAGTAAGATTTAGAGGAGGAGAATTGACCAATAAACAAACCTCGATAATTACTCTAAGTGGTTGAAGTCATCACTTGTCGTGTACTGGACTTTCGCAAAGTTTCTTTGATGGTATTTACTTTTCATTAGGATTTGAAAGAGAAATATATATATACATAATTCCTTTCTTTCTTATGGCTAGCAGGGAAAAAAAAGAAGGGATCCCATTAGCAAAATGGACAAAATTAGTTCTCCCAAAATCAAGAGGAGGTTGGGGGATGAAGAATCCAAAGCTCTTCTGAAAAGCACTGGTAGCTAAATCTCTATGGAGATTGGTTCAGAACCTTGAAACACTTTGGGGAAGAACATTGAGATAAAAATATTTCCCTAATGCCTCAATTGAAGATTGGTTTCAGGAACCTAAAAGAAACCATAAAGGAGGGTCTATGTGCTGGAAGGCATTTGTAGAAGCTTTTCCCCTCATAGGAAATTGGGTTGCATGGCAGATTGGAGATGAAAGAATAATAATATTAGGACAAGATCCTTGGGTTGGATTGGGGGATAATTACCAGATAATCTCATCAATACAATAAAAGAAAAAGGGCCGGTAGTATTAGCAGATGCGATCTCATTCACAGACAAAAATCAGAGAGGAATGGTTTGGAAAATCATACAGGAGTTGGACCTTTCAGTCACTGATGCACCTGTATGGAATAATTTCATTAAACAACTCAGAGAAAATTTCATACACTTGGGAGAGGAGAAATATATCTTAAAGTGGACCTGGAACACCAGCGATGGGAAATTCACAACCAAACTGGGATATGAAGCAACTTACCAGTTGGATAATCAAGACTCGAAATGCTAGTGGGGATCCAAAATTTGGAAAATAAATGGTCCTCTGAAAACCATCATAACACTTTGGTTGGATCTTAATAACATACTTTTGACATGGGAAATGTTGCTTAAGCGAGGATTCGAAGGGCCAGGAATATGCATATTGTGCAAAGCAGAGAGTGAAACACATGCTCATCTCTTTGTTCATTCCGTGTATGCAGGAAAAGTCTGGAAGCAAGCAGTCACCAAATTGGATCCTTCCTCAAGCATAGAAGATGAACAAACAATAGAGCAGTGCATGAAAGCTTGGTGGAAAAATTATAGGGTAGGCCAATTTGAAGCTTTGCTTGCTCTCTTTATATACACTATTTGGGAAACAAGAAATAGAGCCATTTTCAAGGACACCCTGACAAGCCCAGAATTAACTGCTAACATTCTTGTGCAGAAAGTAGTGGAACACCAAAATGAAATAAAACAAAAACTGAAGAGGGTAATCAAGCCCCCAAGCTTGGACAAGAACACTCCATGGGATTTTTTTGATGGAGCAAGTCAAGGAGAGCCACTATTATGTGGAACAGGAGGTGTATTATGGCTGAATGAACACTCAAAAATAGAAATTACCTTTTCCCTAGGTCAGGGTACCAATAACAAGTTTGAGCTTTCAACTCTATGGTCTGTACTAAAAATTGCTATTGAAAAGAATGTAAGAAATCTTCAAATTTGTGGGGATTCCAAACTAACCATAGATTGGGCAAATAATAATCTGCAAATCAATGCTCCCCATCTTCAACACCTGCTAAAAGAAATAAGGATCCAACTGGAGAATTTTAATTCAACTTCTTTCCAACACATTTATAGGGAATTGAATGAAGAGGCAAACAAACTGTCTAAAGAAGCTTTAATGCTACCTCCAGGTTTAATGATGATCAAAGATTATGAAAATGATCTCATGGTAAATCAATATGTAAGAATATGAATGAAAAATTTGATATATATTGATGCAAAAAAAGTGATGGCGTGTTGAAGATAATACATTTTGGGCCGATCCTAAAATAGTTTTTTGAGAATCAGATGCACTGGGGGACCAATGTTTTTTCATGTGGATGGTTGAAAAACCAAAACATTTAGAGCTAAAGTTGTTGTAATTTTTGAGAGAAATGTTCAAGCAAAGCATATAGAGATGCTATGATGAACTTAATGAGCACTTAGGTGCAGTGATGTAAGCTCTAACGAGCAGTCTATGTTATTCTGTGAATAAAGGATTTTTTTCTCAGGGAATATATATATATATATATACAAGAGGTGATGATTTGGACCATTTATCATCTCGTTTTTTCTAGAAATCTCTTAGTTGTTAAAATTATAAATATAAATTGTTGAGATTGTACAATTATTCAAA
This sequence comes from Pseudotsuga menziesii, assembly GCA_001517045.1. Classification (NCBI taxonomy): domain Eukaryota; kingdom Viridiplantae; phylum Streptophyta; class Pinopsida; order Pinales; family Pinaceae; genus Pseudotsuga; species Pseudotsuga menziesii. Next base: position 28,707 of record LPNX010664996.1, on the reverse strand, counting down.
AATAATTCATTTTACAACCATTAATAAAAAAGTTAAATATGACAAAATATTAAATTGTTCATTCCACAAAATTGAGAAAAAAAATCATTAAATCTTTTAACAACTCTTCATGTTACATATATTTATGATGATGATGATGATGAGATTAACATCCACTAAGACCCTTTGGTCTATTAGACATTAAGAAAAGAGTAAATAATTACTTGCATTACTATAAAAGTTGTCTTCTATGATTAAAAAGCTAAGAAAGAAGCGTTCCTAGGTTTCCATACTAGTTTTGACAAGCTAGAAGGTCATGGAGATTAGAGTTGCGGCAAAGATTAAGAAACCACAATCGAGTGTGGGTGTAGCAAGGAACTCTAAAAGAAAGTGAAATTCCTCCTCAACACTCGTAGAGTAAGACTTGGCAAATCCTTTCTCCTGTGGCGTTTTAGGAATTGTCCAACATCTTGTTTCGTTATAAAGCTGATGGGAGTTTGTTCTTATCTTGGCTATATTAACCTTCTTCTTTGAACTTGTTAACATAGAGAGGTACTTTAGATATTCCATATTAGGATTAATGACTTCCTTGTAACATTGTAACTTTCTTTTACCCTCTAAATCTTTCTTGTTCCATATTTTCACTTTGAACTTAGATGTGATAATGTTTTTGAGGTTGTTGTTTTTTAAGTAAGATGGAACCTTTTCTATTACTGCTGAAACTGAGAAAATATATTTACATACTACTAACCCCTAAAACATGGGGTCAAGCAATGGTCCTGTAACCAGAAGAGGAAAGTAAACAAAATGGCCCAAAGAGAGTGTTGTAAAAGCATGAGAGCAGCCCAGCCTTTCAGCTTGAGCGCTCGATCATGATTACAAGCTGAAAACTTGGAATAATAAGAAAACATAAGAAGAACATGATGATGAGGATTTGCAGTAAAAACAGGACCCGAGACAAGAGACAAATTAGCGCATGTGGGAATATTATGCCTCCTCCGAGGCATTGTTGGTGGCGCCCACTTCCCCCTGACTAACATCTGCTTGGATTTCTTCCACAACTTTTTCATCAGCATTTCTCTGGCCACGCTAGAAGGGGGGATCAGATAGGCCAAGTAAGCTTCGCATGTGGACGAGGATGCTCATGGCATCCTCTTTGAAGGTTCCCACCGTGATTCGAATCAACTCATCATAACTCTCTCTCTTTCATTCATGGAGCAATAGAGAATAAACTTGATCCACCAGTAGTTCGACATCACCACATCTCTTCCCAGCTTCATTCCGAATTCCCCATAAATTTTGTTCTCCATCGCCGCAATGGACCATTGGATATGCTATGGCGTCTCTTCGTTGAAGATATTTTCCCACTCTTCCTCTTTAGTACCCCCTTCTGGAGTGGCCATGCTTAACTGAAAACCCAACGTCCTGGAGCAACGATCTTGTCAACGCAAATATCTCTTCCTGCTCCTTCGCTTGTGCTTCCTAATCCTAGCATGCAGGAGCATTCTTACCCTAGCTTTATTCAAGCCGGCACAATATTGCTTCTCCAAATAAAAATGCATAATCCCAAGTGTGATGCTCTACCTCAGCTCCTTGCATAAATAATAGCTCAGCACCCAGCAGGATAAACCTGCAATGCAAAACCAAGTACGCATTGACGCGATGGAGGGATCGCCTGAGGATATTCTCAAGGATTGACTCACATGCACAATATCATTAGGATCGATAAAATCAAACAAAATCACATAGCAATATACCTTCCCACACCCATCCGTATTATCCTCGCGGGTTTTTAACCTCCCCTGAATCCCTGCAAAGCTCACATCTGTACTAGGCATGCAGGCGAACATGACGTGGGTGAACTTCTGTCCCCTCATGCTCTTTCTCGTAATCATGCTAGCCACCTGTCACTTCTACCACCTCCACATTGGCGTCCACTATCTAAGCCTCCATAACGTGGATAGCTGCCACCCAGACCTCAATCTCTTGCAGACCACTTGCATCCAGGTGTGTTTTTGAGGTTGTTGATATCTTCTAAAATGGTATTTTTGTCAACCCCCCAATAATTTAACCAGGCCATGGCATCCTTATACTATTATCTCTTGAACCAAATATGACCTTGACTAGAATTTAGATAAATTTAGGGATTCTATGGTCTTCCATGTTATTTATGTTATTCTTGTACATCAAGTATCTATATATAGCAATGCTTTTGATGGGGGAAGAACCACTTTTATAAGGAGAATAGGATATGGGGTATTTCTCTTAATTTTGAGCTTATACAAGATATAACATTTTTGAGTTTACTCAATCTTTCATCGGGATTCTCTAGAAATGTTGCAACCCCATAATCGCAACCATACAAGATAACCAGAGTGAAGATAGTTTCAAAAAGGAACTTATTTTTATCTTACATCACCAAATTTGTTGGTTTACAATTGTTTTCTATGCCAAAGTAAGATTTACACCCTTCTTTAATCCTTTTCTCAATGCTATTAAGCTTATGATGGATGTCAATTCCAGTATATTTGTAGGAGGACACTTCCTCCAAGTTGTGATTGTCATAAGCAATATGAGCATAAGTGTCTTTCTCTAACTTGATAATCATAACTTTAGTTTTTTCGGTGTTAACAGACATAACCATGTTAGAGAAGAAATCCATGAGAATCCTTTATTGATTATCTAGGTTAGAGGAGATCTTTGCCAAAATAACAATATCATCGACATAAAGGAGGAGGATGATAGCTATACCATCTAAGGTAGTTCCAACACACCTTAAATCTTCTAAACAACTTTCTAGGTTATCAATGTAAATGTCATAAAGGGTAGGGGAGAGGGGGCATGCATGCTTGACTCCAATATTACAATAAATATCTTTTGATCACCCCTTAGTACTCCTAAATTTTGAAATGATTTTTTTGTAAATCCTTATGATTGAAAACCCTCAACTCTAAAGGAACCTTTATCTCTTATAATCTATTTCACAAGTTATTTATGGGCATTGCATCAAAAGATTTCCTAAAGTCCACGAACAAACAAAAGAGATTTGATTTAATATTACAACAATCTTCTACAATTATCCTAAGAGTAATGAGATGGTATATGGTAGAGTGATGCCTTCTAAATCCCTGCCTAGCATTTAGCCCACTTATATTCACTTTCAATCCATATGTTGATTTTATTCTCTAAAATGATATCATATACCTTGGTTAAAGAGGGTAATCATAATGGTTCAATAATTAGAGGGGTTATTTTTATCATTTCTTTCGAAGATAGGGATAATGAGGCTATGTGTCCAAGGAATAGGAAAACCTTGTGTGACTACCAAATTAAAGAACTTGTGGATGTGACAAAAGAAAATGGTTCCTCCAATTTTCAAAACTTCTCCTCGATATCCTTTAATGTCTTTAGCTTTCTCATTTGCTAGGTGCTTGACCCCAAATCCAATGTCTTCTAATAAAAAATGCATTTCATTGTGGGAAGGTTTTGAGTGTTATTAAAGGTATTCATGGATTCATAGATTGTTTTAAGATAAGAATCCTAATCTTGGAAAGGAATCTGATTATTCTCTTTGCTTTTACTAGTTATAATTTGTCTCCAAAACTTCTTAGGAGCCACCTGATATAGCTGTAAAAGGTGTGCCTTCTTTTTATTTATATAATTCCCTTTTTTTCCTTGTGATTATATATTTGTATTATTAATCCTGTTCACTTTTAGATACTCTTCAATCACTTCCTCAATCGATACCATGGAATTTTTTCATTCATTGTCATACCAGGGGTTGGTTTCCCTATTATTCTTTTACATGAAGTTTCGATGGAGAGCTTGTTAAAGGAAGAAGAGAGGGTTGTGTTGAAATTATGGTAGAGACCTTCTATATTGTCTCTACTAGAATGAGGAAACAAGTTATTTTTTAAATCATTTATGAAAAGATCAACTTTTTTTTTATATCAAAGATTAAATGATTTTGACTGTGATAATTTCCTTCTATGGGATATCTATGAACAACAGAATTGAGGGTTACAACTAGAGGTCTATGATCTGATTCGGGATCATGGTCGACCAAAATGTTTAGATTTATCATAATATTATATAAATGGATATGATATATGACATAATATACCACAGCGCTGCCGATCCCATGAATGCAAGTCATATGAATTGAATTTTTCCACGTCATTATCCCATTACAAATTATAAGGTGTTGATCACTGAAAAGCTTTGCTAGCTCATATCCAAACAAGTTTTCACCTAGATCTGCATAACTTTTTTCGTACTGATTGTCTAGAATGGTATCTTCATCCAACCAAAGAGGTTTGGGGTTGGAATAATTACTAAGAAGAATAACTTGGTTATTTTAAGTACGAACATTAAAGTCACCCATTAAGAGAATATTTCCATCATTTTTTAGGTTATTAATATCATTTTCCAAACTAATTAAAGGGCAATTTTTATCTATGTCGATTTTCTTATAAAAGTTAGAGTTACTAGGGGAAAATTAACATATTGCATTATAGGTTTTGTTATTATTATTGTCAACTATTTTATCTACATATATTGGCTATGGGGGTGTTTCTTATAGAGCCTAGCATTGGGAGAGATGTTTTCTTTAATGTAATAAGCTATACCTCTAATACCTCAGTGGGAGGATCTCTTGTTCCAAATAGACCAAAGAACAAATCCATTTATGTTAGGAACCCTATATTCTTCATGTTCCCATGTTTCAACCTTAAGAATAATATCAACTTCATTCAGGATCTAACTTAGCTTAGGGCCTTTGTTCTTGGGGAAGCTATGACAATTCCAAGAGAGGATCCGAAGTGTGTTTAATTGTTATTTGTTATTATCTTTTTGGCTTCTATCTTAGATAACATCTTTTCTATTTCTAAATAAATCCAATTTTCCTTCCTACCTAACTTATTTTACCTTATGGACCTCCTTTGTTAATTCAACTTGGTCTTCTGAAATGAGATATTCATTTATAAATATTCCCGACCCTTTTAGATTTGAGGTTTTCTTAAGAATGTTATATTTATGATCGGTAGATCTAACTTTGATATGGATCAACCTTTATTTATTCTCAATCAATTTCCCTAATATATTTTCTTCTGTTAGGAAGGTTGTTTCGATATGCAACCTATTATGCAGTTCTTCCTTAACCATGACTAATGTATCCTCATCTTCCTTCTCCTTTAAACCAAAAATTACGAGGTTCAAAGCTATTTTGTTACATTCATGATCTAATTCCAAGATCCTATTAATGTCCTCCTCAATGGGCTTGATATCAACTTTACCTTCAGGATTATTTAGTTTCATATTTTTGTTTACTTTTTCTTCTAACTCTTTAAACATGTCTGTTCATTTAGAATTATCTAATGTATCAACATATCCTTTTGGGGTCACAACAAGAAAATGCATCTTTTAGCACCACAAGCTATCACCGCTTATATTTTGTGATGCTAAGGTGGTGGTATTAGCACCAATTATAAGATTCTGGTGTTAAGGTGTTTGTATCAGAACCACTTACATTTTGTGGCATTAACATGGTGGTATTAGCACCACTTATATTTTCTGGTGTTAATTTTTATTGATATTATTAGAAATTGAGTATTTCTTCATCTTTGTTAAGAGAAATGCCTTGTTGGAGTGTGCCATAAAGTGGTGCTAAGATATTATTCGCCACATGGACACATACAAGTAGGATTGAATTATCATGATTTGCACCATAAACACAACAACTTAGAAAACAATTATTTTGTAAATAACTCAATTCAATTATTTATCTTTTGTTTTATTCCTTCAAGTAAATTATCAAGATTAATTTTGAGTATTTGCACCATAATTACAACAAATTCAATTATTTATTTTTATATTATTTAAATAACTAAATTCACAAGATTTATTTATGAGGCTTTGCACCACAAGCATAACAAGTTTACAAATAATTATGTTGCAAATAATTCAAATCAATTATTCATCTTTAATAAATTGTTTAAAAAAATAGATACCTAAGCTTCTCAATATTGACAAATAACTAAAAATAATTATTTTTAATTTAACAATATAAGAATATTTTTATTTATCTTATTCAATTATTTAATTGTCATTAGTATCATTATTAGGATTTTAGTGCAAGGCACGGGTCTTAGAATCATGGACATGATCAAAAGAATAAAACGTTTCCATGGGCCCTAAAAGAAGCTTTTACTAACACCTCAAAACTCATCACAAGTCTTCCCAAGAGTATTCTTAGCCTCTACTCATGGGAATTGACACAATTATAAGGTTTTAATTAGTCTCGGTAGGTCTAGTATCCCTAAACATGATTGAGAGAGTAAAGTTATGCCTTGGAGTAAAGGAATCCTAAGGCTAAAGAAATGTCATGATGGTGCTAAGTGCTTAATTGTCAATTGACATGTAAAAAGATGATTTAATTATGATTATTTTCCATATAAACACAACAACTTCACAAATAATTATTAAATTGTAAAAATAATTCCATTTTGTTTTCATTCAAATAAATGTTCAAGACTAATTTATGAGGTTTTAACCACAGTCACAACAAATTCAATTATTTATTTTATATTGTTTAAACAAATAAATTTACATGATTTATTTACGAGGCTTTGCACCACAAGCACACGAAGTTCACAAATGATTATTTGAAAATAGTTGAAGGAAATTATTCATTTTTTATTTTATTTAAGCAAATAAATACCTAGGATTCTTAATATTAACGAATAATTAAGAAAACCATTTTTATGTATACTATTATAAAATAGTGATAGCAGTGATTTGAATTGAAATTTGATTATTCGATTAGGTATATTTTTATTGATCTTATTAAATTTCTTAGTATCATTATTAGGTTTTGAGCATAAGGCATGAGCATCAAATCCTTGGGCTTGATTGAGGGAGGAAACCTCTACCTTGGGCCATAAATGAAGGTTTTAGGAATTTAGGACCAAGAAATACGATCAACACACATGTCTTCCTAAGTATATTATTAGCCTCTATGTGTGGGAATTGATGCCATGATAAAGTTTTTATTAGTAGTGATAGGTTTATTGAACCTTGATCTAGTTAAGAGAAGAAACATAGGCCTTGGGATAAATGAAGGTTATCAATAATAATGTTGTGTTGAGTCAATAGACATGAATTTTTGAGAGGACCCGTGGACTTTTTTTTTCCTCGGAAAAAATTCGTAATTTTATTTCAAAGTAGAACAAAATTACATCTGCACATGTAAGAGGATCACTAGGATCCCTACATTGTCACATTTTTGCTGTCACATATTAACATAACCAAAAAATTACAGATAGAAAGCTGCCTCATGGAAATCCAATAATGGATCACTTCTAATCATAAATCCACCAGAAAACCCACTACCACCCAAAACATCAGATATACTGCCGACAGCAAAGGCCACCACCTCTGAAGACGCCGTCGCCGCCGCAGAGATCCCTAAGGACACAATACGGGTCGCCACGCAAGAGTATATCCACATTCACCACCACTTCCATAACGCAGGCGATCTTTCTCTGCAATAGAGGACAGCAGCCACGAAAAGGCCGAAGCCCTCGACCCCAATTCTTGGAGCCGAATCCCGCCGATCTTGTCAACCAAAATTGAGCCATTCTTGATCATGGAGCACATGATCCCGAATCTTGAGCCCATCTATCTTGATGCCGAACCCATCAAAAAAATGAACCCACATCTGTCTGATGATGCCTCGACTCATTCATTGAAAGCCATGGCGAATCCACGGCAAGATACCCGATCTGTCGAAAAACAGTTCAACGAGCGTCCCGCAAAAGGATCATGAACATCGATTCCAGGTACGCCTCCGCCTGATCGCATTGAACCGGCCACAACCGGTGCAATATCGAGAGCCGAAGCCCTCGACCCCGTATCTTGGAGCATCAGATCCAAAATCAAGAATATGCAGATTCCCTTAAAACACGCCTCCGCCATGACTCCGCGCTGAAACTGGCCTCAACTAGTGCAAGATCGAGAGCCGAATCCCTCGACCCCGTTTCTTGGAGCGATCCCCTCCCTACAAGTGGCAAGGAGCACACGATCACGCCGAAACCCTCGCCCGGATCTTTAAAGCCCACCGATCTTGAAGCCAAAACCCCATCAAAAAAAAATGCAGCCGCAAAATCTGTCTGATGATGCCTCGACGCATTCATTGAAAGCCATGGTGCCGATCAGCCGAAAAACAGTTCAACGAGCGTCCCACAAAAAGTGAACACTGGTTTCCAGGAACGCCTCCGCCATGATTCCGCACTGAACTGGCCTCAACTGGTGCAAGATCAAGAGCCGAAGCCCTCGACCCATAATCCAGTCTGTTGCCCTGTTATTCTTGTAGGTTCAAGAGGACCCGTGGACTTATAATAGGGATATATGGGAGAATCAAATCAAATAAAACTAGGTATATGTCTTCAGCAAATAGACATGACTATGGGAGAAAGCACACACCTTGGACATTATTGGAAACTTGTAGGAATATTAGATGAACAACTATACCTTGAAAAAACACATCAGACATCTTAACGGTATCCTTGGACTAATATTGGGGGTATCAATGTCATTAAGTGGTTTTAAGAAATTGTATTGGGTTTCTAGGTCCTTGACATGTTTGAGATGGGAAACCCAAGCCTTAGCCCCGAGTAAAATTTTTTGGGAATCCCAGGCCAAAGAAACGCCTTGAACCCCTACACATGACCTATTCGGGGTATTATTCATCCCTAACTAAGGACATCAATGCCATTATGAGTTTTCTCCTAGTATATATGGGTCTCAAGGTTTTTTATAATGTCATAGGAGAAAACTTGGGCCTTAGGCCTTAAGGGAAGCTTTCAAACAAACTCATCAACTCCTAGCATTACCCTTGTCATCTGAGTTTTGATATAATTGATGCTAGGCATGGGCCATATAACCTTGTACATAGTCGTGGGAGGAATCACAAGACTTAGTCTCTAAATGAATATTATATGCATCTTGGGATTATAGAAATGACTCAAATGTCACATATGAGATCATGCACTATGTAGGGGATCATTATCCTTGAAGTGAGATATCGGTGGCAATATCAGGTTTTGTGCATTAAGAATGTGTCTTGGACCATGTTTGGGGAAGAAATAGAGGAAATTATACCCTAACATAAGATTATTGAGGTAATGGGAAATGATCAATCCCATGAACCATAAAACACACTATCTATAGTGGATTGCAATAAAATTTGGATACAATCAAGGTATTTTGCATAGCGGGATGGATCTTGAGGCCTCAATTGGAGTCACAAGAAGAAATAAATATCCTTATGTAGGTGCCCTAGGGAATTGGGAATGACATTCTAGGGAGGAAGACTTTGTATTTAGCCCTAAAAAATACATTTAGGCATACAAATCCATTGACAATGCCTCAAAGCACCATGAGTGACTTCACATGTGTATCCATGGTGTTATGTATCTGGGTCTTATGGCTTTAGGACCTTATACATGGTCAATGCAGGAGAGGTAGATCTTGGGACCTAAAGGAATATTCTAGGAATCTAAAGCTAAGAAGGTTTCCTCTACCAAACACACATGGCCTCATGAGAGTATCATTAGCCTGTGATTGATTATATTGGTTCCATTAGATGGTTTTGAGTAGTGTGTGCATGTCTCAAGGCCTTGGGAATGATGTTTTAGGGAATAATAGGTCATTCCTTTGAGCCTAAGGAAATCATTGAAACATCCAAATCCATAAAAAATGCCTCAAAGAATGACACATGACTTCATAGGGGTATCCATGGTGATATGCATCTAGGTCCTAATGTCTTGGGGCCTTGAACATGGTTAGTGGAGGAGATGTGAACCTTGGTCCCTAAAGGAAGCCTTTATCAATGGAGGGCTAAGAAGGTTGTCTCCACCAAGCACATATGGAATCCTATGGGTACAACTGGCTTATTATAGAGGATGTCAGTACTATTAAGGCAGTTTTCAATAGTATGTACATGTCTCAAGGCCTTGATAATGATATTATATGGAAGAAGAATGTGCCTTTGGCCCTAAAGAAATAATTGAAGTATTAAAATCCATGAAAAATGCCTTCAAGCACCACACATGAGTTCACAGGAGTATCCATGGTGCTATGTATCCAATTCTTGGGGACTTGGGTCCATGGCCATGGTCGAGGTAAGAGATCTAAACATCAAGCCCTAAAGGAATACTATATCCATATAGGGATGATGCATTACCCTTAAAGAACCACACATGGCCTCCCGAGGCTATCATTGTCCAATGATTCAAAATGTTGATGTCATTAGGTAGTTTTGAGTAGGATCTATGTGTCTCAACAACTTGAAAATGACGTTCTAGGGAAGAAGATCATGCATATGGATCTAAAGAAACCATTAACACATCCAAAGTCATGAATAATGTCGCTGAACACCATGAATGACCTTGTAGGTATACTAATGCCATTATGTGGTTTTGAGTAATATGTGTGTGACTCAATAACTTGGAATGATGCTATAGGAAGGAAGACCAAGAATTTGGCCCTAAAGAAACCATTCAGGCATCTAAATCCATGAGCAATGCCTCAAAGCACTGCACATAACTTTACAATAATATCCATTGCTCTATATGTCTAGGTCCTAGGGCCTTGGTGACTATGGCATGGTCAATGGAAGAGACCTAATCCTTGGGCCCTAAAAAATTCTCTAAACATCCAAGGCCAAGAGGTTTCCTGCACAAACTACACATGGCCTTCTGAGAGTGTGATTGGCCTATGAATGAGTATGTTTGTGCATTAGGTGGTTTTGAGAAATGTGTATGCGTCTCTAGGCCTTGGGAATGACATTCTAGGGAAAAATACCATGCCTTTGGCTCTAAAGAAAGCATTGAGGAATATAGTTCTAAGAAAACTGCCTCAAAGTACCACGCATTGCTTTGTAGGGGTAGCCATTGAACTATGCATATAAGTGTTGGGGATATGGGAGAATTGATATGGTCATGGGAGAATACCTAAATCTTAGTCCCTAAGTTAATATTTTTTCCATACAGAGCTAATAAGGTTACCTCTAACAACCACACATGACCTTTTGAGGGTATCATTGACTTGTGATTGAGGATGTTGGTGCCATTAGGTTGATTTGAGTAGTATGTACGTGTCTTAGGGCCTTTAGAATGGTTTTTTACTGAAGAATACAATGCCTTTAAACCTAAATAAATAATTTAGACATATAGAGCCATAAACAATGCTAGGAAGTGCCACAAATAACTTCATAGGAATATCCAAGGAACTATATATCTAGGTCTTGTGGAATTGGTCCATTTAACATGGTCAATGGAGGGACACCTGAAGCTAAGGATCTAAAGGTAGATTCTATATATCTATGGCTAGTAAGGTTTCCTCCGCCAACCACATGGCCTCCTAATGGCACCATTGGACTATTATTGAAGATGTCAATGCCATTAGGTGATTTTGATAAATATGTACTTGCCTCAATGCCTTGGGAATGATGTTTAGTGGAAGAATAACACAACTTTGGCACTAAGGAATCCATTTGGGAATACAAAGTCATCAATAATGGCATAAATAACCACATGACTTCAAAGGGTATCCATGGAATATGTATCCAATATTTCAGACCTGTTGTGCATGGTCAACTGATGAGACCTACACCTTATTCCCTAAATGAATCTTCTCTCAATCTAGTAGTAATAAGGTTTCCTCCACGAACCACACATGGCCTTTTAAGAGTGTAATTGGGTTATGATTAAGGATGCTAGTTACATTAGGTGTTTTTGAGTAGTATATGTGTGTATTAGTGATCAAGGGAATGATCTTCTAGGGATGAAAACCATGTGTTTTTCTCTAGTTAAATTGTTGATGGATTCATACCTATGAACAATGACTCAAGGACCGATGCATGACTTTGTATTGGTATTCGTGGAACTATGTATCTATGTTTATAGCCTTGGGGCCTTAGGCATGCTAAGTGGAGGACACATGAACCTTATTCCCTAAAGTAATCTTCTTTCCATCCAAGGCTAAGGAGGTTTCCTTCACTAAAAATGCATGATGTCTTAAAGGCATAACCAACCTAATATTAAGGATGTCGACGACGTTAGGCTCTTTTGAGAAATATGTAGGTATCTGAGGACCTTGGAAATGGTGTTCCAAGAAAAAAATACAGGGCTTTGGCTCTAAGAAAATCATTGAGGCATGAATATCCATGGGCATTGCCTTATAGCACCATGCAATACTCGACATCGATATCTATGGCGCTATGTATCGATGTCTTGTGGCCTTGGGACCTTAGACACGGTTAGTGGAGGAGACTTTAACCTCAGTTTTAAAAGAATATTCTAGCCATTTAGGGTTAAGTAGGTTTCCTCCACTAACCATGCATAGTGTGTGGAGGGAATCATTGACCTGTGATAGAGAATCTCGGTTCCATTAGGTGCTTTTTAGAATTATGTAGGTTTTATAGGGACTTGGGAATGACATTCTTGGGAAGAATACCATGAGCTTTTGGTCCAAAAGAAGCCATTGAGGCATCCATAGCCATGAACATTACTTTAAAGAGCCAAAAATGACTTCATATTGGTAACCATGGTGATATATATCTAGGTGATCTTCTAGTCCGGGGGCCTTCGACGTGGTCAATGGAGGAGACCTAAACCTCGAGTCCTAAAGGAATATTTTAGCCATGCAAGGATAAGAAGGCCTCCACCAACAACACATGGGATCATGAGAGTATCGATGGCTTATGATTGATGATGTTTGTGCCATTAACACGAGGGCTTCACTTGTTGACCAATATACTATCACGTTAGTTCATATTGTGGGTTTTAAAATTATAAAAAATTGAACCAATATATTGCAGGTATTGGGGGGATGAGGGGTTTAAGGTGGGGATGGGTAGGGTGGTTTATAAGGATTGAGCTATTAAAGGGGTTGGGAGGAGGTTTTAAGTATTGGGAGGGGGTTTCAACAAAAAGTGTTTGGGTCAATATCTCTCGAAATTAAGGGTATTCTTTAATATCCCACGATCGCACGTGCTATGTGAGAGGTTCACTAAGTGAAGTCCCCATGGCCATTAAGTGGTTTTGATCAGTATGTACATGTCCTGGGACCTTGGGAATAACTTTCAAGGGATGAATATCGTGCCTTTGGCCCTATCTTTGAGGCATGGGCATGCTAATATAGATTCATATCTTTTAGACATGGATATGTTAATATAGATTCGAAGTACTTGAGTACAAAAGGACCGTTTTGTAACAAAATGTGGTAGTGTATATCATGATCAATAAAATGGTACCATATGTGTAACATATCTACCGTGTATGCACACATATATTTTGTTTGAAGTTCCATTTCCTAATAATAAAATAACTTACTATATGGTAATATAATAAATTAGCATATATCGCCTATAATCTTGATGTTTTAATCATTGATACATTTGTACTTTAATTTTGTTTTAATCCCTCTAGGTGCTTAATAGATTTGGAGTTTCAAAAATATGAAGTAAGTCAATCTTAACTCTAGATATATCATGCTTATGAGGGATCAAATCACCTAAGGGGCATCCATTTTTTATATTGCAAAAACTTGAGGACACTTTGCACCTTAAGATAATCCATCCCTTACTAAGTATGACACATCCATAGCTAAGATGCTATAATTATAATAACTTGATTAATTTTTAAAATAAAATAAAAAATGTTCAATCAATCATTGAGATCCTATCTTACCTATCTTACCTTTATTGGGAATTCAAAACTATCCTGATCAATATTATTTCAATTTTCTAAAATCTATTTCTCATTATATAATGTTTTGTTGTTTATATGTTTTCTAATTGATCTTAAAAAGTAAACGATGCTTCAAATCAATTTGATTTCCTATTAATTTAATCATTATCTTAAATTTATTTTCCATTATACAATTTTGTAATATATTAGTGTAGAAAATAAATATTTTCATTTTTTAAATAAATCAAATCATTCTTTTGTTTTCAAACATATTTAAATTATAATCTTAATCTTTATTTTATTTCAAAACAAAAATATTACCTTTATTTTATTTTAATGTACATGATCTAAAAAGAGTACTTTATGATCCATTAATGAGTATGTTTTGAGGCTATGACGGATATCTTTATTGCGCTGAAGAGGCGCATTCTACAGCTAGTAGGGGGAGATGTGTAACTCCTTCTGTGCTCATCCTAGAATTAACACGTGTCCTTTTTAAAAAATAATAAAATATTATAAAAATAATAACATGTTCGCTCAAATTAGAGTTAAAACATTTACAACCACACACACACACACACACACACACATTAGATAAATTAAAAGGCTTCCTCAACATTTACACTTTAAAAACAGGTTTGAGATTTGATCTGTGTGGGTGCTTGCTAGATCCCTTTTAAGAAGGATCTATACTCGTATATTCAAAGGTCAAATACTTTATGATATTGTCTACCTACTTAAAGATATGAAAGTCTTGGCATTATCGAACTTGATTCGATGACCGTCTCTACATTCAAATATCGTTGAAGTATCCAAAGTAACTAGGAAGAGGTATTTCTCATTTTTATATAGGCATTTGTCATCCATTCTTCTTGTTGCACAAATTAGAGTATTAATGCTTTTACCATTAAATTATGCAATGATTTTTGTTTCTTAAATTGTAATAATTGATTTTTTATATTTTTGTGTATCCTTCTAAAATAGTTAATGAATGTTATGGAAACTTTAATAAATCTTTTTGAGAATCTTATGGAGACAAAAAATTCATTTTCCCTCCATCTCAAAATAAAAAAATTACATTGGCCACTAAAATTATTGATAGATGATTGAAAACTTCAAAAAAATTGCCAAAAATCTCATTTCACTTCATCTCAAAGAAGAAAAATTACAATAATCACTAAAATTGTTGATATATGATTAGGAATTTAAGAAAAAGGAAGCAAAGAAAGCTCATTTTCCCTACATGCCATAAACATTCAAGAAATATTAATACAAAGCTACTTCTGGGTAAGTTAATGGTTTTTTTCTTTTTGAATCATGGTGGATAGGATTCTTTGTTCTAATTGGAACAGACTAATCTTTTCATTCTGTTGAAGGAAGGCTTAATCATCCCAATAGCTGAAAGTGAATGATGAAAGAGGTGTTATCATGTATTATTCAAATTTTGTGGTGTTAAGAGATATCAAGAAAATATATTCAATATGCATTCAATTTTTTTAAAGCAAAATATTTGGTTTGAGTTTCAAAGTTTGTTATTCATTTTTTTTAATAGTTCTAACTTTCAATCAGTTTTTTTTAACTTTGTGCTTTGGTAAGTGGAAATTGGTATGAGACCAAAAAGAGGCCTTACGGGCTCAAATGATAGAGCCAGTTGAGCCAGCTATAAATGGAAAAGGTAAGTTTTAGGTTCCTAGTCATAGCTCATTAAATCAGTATAGACGCCCAGCTTGCCTACGAGTTTGGGAGGCCTTAGAAAGAATTATCTTTCTACTTTTCGATGGATTGCTTTTAGAGAAAACGATCCCCTCTTCAAGGAGCTTTCGGATGCCAACAAGTAAATGCAATAGATTAAGCGCTCATTGTAGTGAGAAGTCTATATTTTTATATTGTATGGATCTTATATTTCGAGAGGATTTTTAATTTTAATTAATAATAATTGGTACATATTTTAGATAATGTATTAAGGGTATATAATTATTTTAAAATATCTAGAGAGGAAGGGGTTTATATGGTAATTTTAAGTTTATATTTTATTTTTTACAATTTTAGAATGCAAATTAGTAGATGAAAATTAGCTTTTACATTATGGAACCTAAATTATTAGTTTTCTATTTGTCATATTTTCAATATAGCTTTAGTGATCCTTCCATTGTTTTGACAACTATTTTGTTGTGGTTATTAATTGTAAATTAATTAAAAAAACATTATGATTTTTCTTCACTAATTGTGGAAATGTAGTGGCCCCGAGTGATGGGCATTTCTTAACAAAAACAAAAACAAAAATGGTATTTTGCAACACAAAATTTCAATCCATATAAGATTAATTTTTGGTGTTTTGCATCACAAAACTTCAATCCACCTAGGATTGGTTTTGGTGATATATACCATTAGCCATGGACTGACACATGTATTCATTTAACACCAAAACCAACATCTGTTATAAACTCCACTTTTACACCATAAATATTAGCACCACTTTCATATCCCACATTATATCCACCTTTGGACCAGTGTTTGAAAATTGAGTATTTTCTAAATCCTTAGCAAATAGTAATGCTAATATGGGATTAAAATAGTCTTTTTCTTGAAGTGGGTTAATTGGTTGAGTCCTTTGGCTTTGTTTTTCCATTACTTGCAATCTATTTTCCAGTATTTTCCATTAACTGATGCGAATTTATTATCGATCATGGTAGCAAGAGTATTTTTCAACCATGGCTGCATAGATCCAAGTTACACCACAAATGTTTGCTTCAATATTGTGACCAGGCTTCACGGCAGATGCTCTCTCTAAAACCCTAGTTTCATACGCCTATAGTCACTATGTGCCAAGATCACATGTTTACTTTGTAAATTCTATGAAGTTTCACTTCATGACTCAGATCTCCAGTGAATGATTTAGACTCAGATCTTCGATGGAAGATTGCTTGAAAGAGAGACTCGGATTGCTTGAAAGAAAGAGTACCTGAATATTGATACCCTATCCACAAACGGTCTCAGTCACTTCATAACCGCGAATCCTTGCTATCGTGACTAGGCTTCATGATTGATGTTTGCTCTAAAACTCTAGCAGCAGATTGAATTTAATATTATTTTGAATATGATTTATTTCTCAAATTATTTGTGTATGACAATAGCAACTTGGAGGAAGTGTCTTCTTACAAATACCTAGGAATCGATATTCATCACAAGCTTAACTGGAACTATACAACTGAGAAAATGATTAATGGACGGTGGAAAGCTTACTTTGGTCTTGAAAATAATTGTAAAGCATCAAACCTTGTGATGTGGGATAAAAAGAAGCTCTCTTTGAAAATTTAGTCACTCATGTTATCTTGTATGGATGTGAGGTTTGGGGTTGCAACATCTCTAGAGAATCTTGGAGAAAGATTGAGCAAATCCAGAAGCGTTTTATAACGTATAACCTCAAAATTAAAAGCAATACACCACATCCTATTCTCCTTATAGAAGTGGGTCTTCCCCATATCGAGACCCTAACTATGACTAGGCTCTTGTTGTACAAGCACAAAATCAATAACATGGGAGACCATAGACTTCATAAGCTAGCTTTTAATACCATCCAAAACCACCTAAGGCTCAAGAGAGGTTGGAATAAAGATACCAGGGCCTCGTTAAACCACTGGGAGATCGATGAAAATATTGCATTGCAAAATATTAATAACATTAAGAATATTGTTAATTCTAAGTTTAAAGAGAAACTGTGGTGTGAGAGAGATTTAGAGTCTAAAAGAAAATTAAGATATTATAAGGAGGTCATCAACCCTACCCTAGAAGATCAAAAGTATCTCTTTGTTTTTAACCAGTTCAAAGAAAAAACCAATATAGCCAAGATAATACCAAACTCTCATGAGCTCCATAGTGAAACAGGTCATTGGACAGTTCCTAAAACACCATGGGTGGAAAGGATCTGCCATCTCTGTGAGAATATGAACATTGAAGATGAAAATCACTTCCTCTTAGAGCGCCCTACATACACCCACATTAGATCCCAGTTTCATAATCTTTGTTGCAATATCGACCTTCCTAGCCTTTTAACTTGTCAAAATTATAATGAGCTCGGGACACTTCTCACCAAGCTCTTTGAGCATAGGCCCATACAATTTTAAAACAAGCTAATTAATTTGTTTCTTTAGGTCCAAAAAACCGAAATTTAGTCTTAGTGGATATTAATCATCATCATCATCATCATTATATATTTTTAAAATTTATAAATAATTTTTTATTGATTTTAATTTACAATAAATAATTAAAAATTACTATAAAAAAATGATTAGTTTTAAATTGTTTGGAGTATTTATTTTAAAACAAAAGTGGTTAAATATAAATGTTCTTCTTAAATTGTTTATTTTTAATTGGTTTTAAAATATATGATGTCATCATTTATGATGTTGATTATAAATATTTTATTTATTAATTTCTAAGCAAATTCATATTTAATTTTGATTTTAATATTAATTGGATTATAAATATTCAAATTAATTATTATAAATTTTAAAACAAAATTATAATTAATTTTGATTTTAATAACAAAGTTATATTTAATTTTTATTTTAATATTAATTTTATTATAAATATTCAAATTATTGTTTTCTTTTATGTAAAATATGTTATGTAATTAGGGCTAGAGCAATTGGTTATGAGTGAGATGACAAGTTGTAAATGGAAGGTCATAAGTTCAAATTCTTTATGGATACTTACAAAAAAAATTATTACAAAATATTATTTGATGTGAAAAACTCATGGACTTCGCATCAAAATCTCCACTAATTGGAGACTGGAAGCTAAAATCAAGTCCCTCTCTAGACTCTTACAACATCATATCGCTCTTAATCTGTCTCATGTTCGAGTCTAAACAAACAAATTGGAAAATAATTTGGAAAACATCGAGGTAGACCAATGCGATGATAGTCTAGAGTCAGAGTGGTAGTCATTCAAAGCTTCTACCTTGGGCCAAGCTTGTACTAATCTCAACAATACAAACCTTCAATACTAGATTTTATTGTCAGAACGGGGTGGTGATTTTGAGCTCACCATCCAACAGTAGGAGAGGAAATCTAGCTCAATGCTAAGGTGTATTGAATGATGAATAAGGCCTGTGGTGTGATGCACGTGTCAAGAAGGGCCATTTATGTTCATGGCGAGTTAGATGGATGCAGTCTGGCAGGACTTCGTCCCAAGCCTTGAAGCAGAAGGACGAAAGGTGAAGTTAGTAAGCTTGGAAGCGAAATCATGATGATGAGTCCACATGTTTCATTGGTTACTGCATTCCCAAGCCGATTATGAAAATGATAGGTGATGAGTTTTAGGAAAATCATGGAAACACATTACCCACGTTTGGCTATCATGCAACATGGGTAGCAACTTGGTATTTATAGGGCCTTGCTCTTGGAACTATTGTTGGTCTCTCTTTCCCTAGAATAGTGAAAGGGACCCTATTTGGAAGAGCAAGTAGCTTCTCTGGGAAGGGGGCGGTGAAAAACTAAATTTGTATCAATTGTTTGTAAAGTGGGTCTAGGTTGTAGGTAGCTTAATGGAAATACCTTGAAGAGTAGGAGAGGGAAGCAAGCTTCGCATATGCCCAGGGTACAAGGTGATATTGGGGAAGAAAAACAAGTCTACTTCCAAGTAGTCTCAAAGGACATCAAGAATTCACGAAGTAGAGAAGGAGCTCAAGCTTGACCACGGGCTGCAGGAGGTTGTCAACGAGTAGATGGAATGGAGGGTGTGGGTGAATGACGAATGTTCCTCGAGAATAAGAGATACTAAATATTCCAACAAAGTTATGTTGTATTGGAACTTGAAAACATTAATTGAGAAATCCCTAATGGACCATGCCAAAGGTGGACTTGAGTGGAGGAAATAATTGAAGGAAAATGAATGGCTCAAGGTCAAAACTTGAAGATTAACACTAGCCCAAACTTGATATCAATGGCCATTATGGAAATGATTAATTGCTTCAATAGGTTGCCTCAAATTATCATTAGTCGAGTGTTCAAGCCTAAGCCCCTTGAGGGCCATTCAAGCAACACTTCTTCGAAGTCCAAGTTGTACTTGATTACCCTTTTCTAATGATGTTTAGGAGATAGTCTAGCATTTGTTCTATGCAATTATGTTTTATAGGGTGGAAGATTTGTTTTTTAGGCTTGAGTTAATGGTCATGTTTCTACATGGTTTTGCATTTGCTTTGTTCCAAGTATCAAATTATAATCAAACTGCTCTAGATAGCCTCGTTTCCCTCATGACAAGCCAACAACCGTATTGATCTATATTAATCTTTTGCAATAATATAATATGAATAGCTTAAAAAAAATCATTTGAAATTTATAGATCACTCTTTTGCAATAATACGATATGAAAAGCATACCCAAAAAAGAAATCATTTGAAATTTATATTGCTTTATTCCTTAATAGAACAAACATAGATCCATCTAAAAAGGGATCTACCAAGCACGGAGAGGGATCAAATTTCTCAAGATGCAAACCCTTTTTTAGATTAAAAATGTTGAGGAAATGTGTAATCCAATATTTATGGTTTTAGTTTATCTAATTTATGTAGTTTTATATATATGCAATTCTAAATAGTTTAAATTTAATTTAAGTTTACATGTTATTTTTAATAAATGATTTTATTATTTTTTATAAAGGACAAGTGTAACTGAAGAAGTTACACATTTCTCTCTTACTGGACTGTAAAATGCACCTCTTCCATACAATAAGTTAGAATTTCTTCACAAGATATTAAAAAGATACTCACTTTAAAATAGACCAATCTATACGAGCTATACATATGTGACAAAAGGTGTTTTGATATTAAAAGGATACTCACTTTAAAATAGACCAAGCTATACATATGTGACAAAAGGTGTTTTGATTTGATAGTGCTTGATGTCAATAAAGTTTCGGATAAAGATATTTCGATTTGATATTGGTTTTATTATACACAACAGTTTTAATTTTTAAATAAATATTTGACAATTCATTATTAAATTAATTTTAAAAAAAGTGAAAGAACATGAAGAACTCTTCCTCTATTGGATCATCCAGAAAGGTAAAGATTCCCATTGTATCACATGCAACGTTGCGTTTGTATTATGAATTCATCACCTATAATGAATGAATGTTCTAGAAAAAATAAAAAACAAGTCCAACAGGTATACTCTCTACTTTGATTGGAAAACATAAATCCTAAATAATAACACATTTGGGTAATTTTTACAGATACTAGGGCAACATTTAGAATGTATGTATATTTACAAGGGAAGCTTAATACAACTTTATGGTGCTTCATAACTAGCACCCTTTTGGCGGATCAACATGAAATCCTCTCTAAAAATATATATATATGGATCGAAAAGTAAACGAAAAGAATTCTCACATTACCCATGACAGATTCTTCTTGAACGTGCAGCCACTGCATTCACAATACTAATTATACAAATGTAGCAAGAATTCTCCATCTACAGCAAGAAAATATCTTCAGATTCTCTCTAAAAATATATATATGGATCGAAAAAGAAACGAAAAGAATTCTCACATTACCCATGACAGATTCTTCTTGAACGTGCAGCCACTGCATTCATAATACTAATTATACAAATGTATCAAGAATCCTCCATCTATAACAAGAAAATATATTTATATTCTGTACTTTGTTGACATTCAGATGGCCTTTACATCAAGCTGGCCAACAATACTTAGCCTACGGCAGAGCATTCAATACGGCAGAGCATTCAATGCAAGTGCAGTAGGCATGTCAACCCTTGTATTAAAATGGTTTAAAATCTAAGGATTGGCATGCTTGCTGTAGTCGCATTAAATACTCTGCTCTGAAGCAAGCTAAATATACAACAGAAACCCCGAGAAATATTGCAAGCCAGGACTGCCCTCCCTCCATATCAATTTCTTGTAGTAGCAGAAGCTTCAACCGGGATCATGGAAGAGCAGAACTGGTTAGGTTAATGAGTAAGTTGCAGATATACATAGAGAATAATGGAGGGTCTTCCTGCTAGATTTACAGTGACTATATGATTTGATTTGGGTGGTCCAAGGACTTTTGATAATGCCTGTGGGGATCAGGAATTACGGAAAACAACATACGTGTGTGCAAGAAACGCTTATGTAAGAGTAACAAGCCCATCAAACAATATCTACTACTGTGGACAATGCGCATATATATCTACCCTAACGCCTGTCACGGGACAGAGTTTATTTTTATTTTTTTTAATACTAGAGGAATGAGGGACTGGACTGATCCTCGCTGGACACTGAGTTCAAAGATTCATTCTCCTACCAAAAGCATGAAACACAGATAAACTTGGATATAATTTGAACTCTTAACCTTAACTGATTTATTCTCAACTTTAACCAATACCAAAATTGGACTATTAATTAGTTTTTTCTTCATCATTTTTATCATACACTCAATCGATCGATAGTAGACCCGACGACATGGCCTGCAATGTTTCTTGCATATAGTCATTAATGCTAAGCTGAGCTTCAAGATCTGTCATGATCTTCATACTGTCACTTCCTTATCTCAAAACTATTCATGTAATTCCTGGTTGTTGTATGGTATTTCTGAAATCCACATCGCTTTCGGTACCTCGATAAATGTAGGAATGGCTTATACTTGTGGTGAAAGTTAATCGACAATATTTTTATTATTATTTTATGTCTGATATGATTTTTGAATGGTTGTACATTTACATTTATATCAACCAACATATATATCAAACATGTTTGGTGCATGTGGATAAGGTGTTTTTGAAGGAGGCGGAGTTTGCTTTTTTTGTGACCGCAAATAGCAAATAGTTTAGAAGAAGATAAGGTCGAGGTGGCAGAAGCATGTGAATAAAATTGTAATTAAATAGGAATTGCCGTAGGAAGGTTCAATAATATGTTAATAGGTAAAAAAGGTGTAATAATAGGTTGAGAGGTGGTACTATTTATGGAAATGGAAAGTCTTTCTTCGAGTAAAAGTTTGTTGTTGGTTGGTGCTTGAAAACCTCTGCGAGATGGTCTGGAAGGTGATCGGGCAAATGATTAGTGTGGTTTCTCCTTGGAGTAGTGATACACTATCATCATGTTTTTATTGCTTCATTTTATGGGAACTTTGGCTCTGCATGAATCAATTAATATTTGAAGGAATGGTGATGGGCCCCTTTGTTATTGCTATGAGAGCTGTAAAATCTTTTTTTTCAGAATTTGTGGGTGATCTATCTATTTGTGGCAGCACTCATCGTGTTTCTAGGCTGCCAAAGACAATTGCTCCGGAACACAGACTGGTGTGTTTTTTGATGGTGTGTCTCAGCCGTCTTCTAGTCTGTGTGGTGCTGGTGCAATTCTCCGGTGGACTGATCACAGTTACTATAAGATATGGATGAACTGTTTACCGGGCTCTAACACTAAAGGTAAATTACTTTCCCTGTCTATCCCGGCTGAGCTTAACCAGCATGTACGTTCATGCTGGATAAGCCAGCTGCCCTGGGCCCCACGGCCGGTCAACTTTCTGCATTGACAGAATTTTTCAATAATCCGGCAGCCTCGTCCGCCTCCGTCTCGCCACCGCCACGCCACCGCCACCGTCGTCCTGTCGTGCTGCACCATCACTCATAAAGAGCTCTCTTTGAAATTCGTACAGGGGCACATGTTCCAACTTCCACTTCCGCCAAGTTGGCTTTTGCTAACGTGTATCTCACATTTAATGCACAAAATTTTGAATTTTAAATCGATAGAATGTATCTGGCGCCCATTCGAAACTTAAATCTGGGATCTCGGTCCTTGTATAATTTACATTACCCTCTCATTGTGATTTCATTTGCGCTCTGCAAATAGACTGGGAACATGGGAGTATGCGAAGATATTGGAAGTGATAGTAAAACAGGTAGGAAAGATTTTATCATAGCAAATTTCGACTAAGTTGCAGGGACCTTTGCCCGGCCCTTACCTCGGTCTGTTCAATACTTCCAGCAACGGGGAGGATTATAATCATATATTTTCGGTGGAGT
>LPNX010664981.1:0-14020 GCA_001517045.1 Pseudotsuga menziesii | reverse complement strand
CTTGGCATACTTTGATAAGCAGTGGAAGATACTTTGATCATCTCTGTTTTCATTATTTGGTATATGACAGTCTTATAACCAGATTTGGTACGACTTGATGAACACCTTATGATTGCTAAAAAATCTTCACATCTTTGTCATGTTATTGTTAAAACTCCTCTGTGATTAATTATGTCAACAAGGATAGCTTACTGATCTACAAAAGTTGCTAGAAACAACCGTCCTGATTCTCTGTTGTCCATACTTATGACTGTCCTTTATGTAAGATCTGATTGCTTTGCTTAAGAAACTCAATTCGGCATCTAATAAATTTGGTATGATGAAGATTTTAAAGATCTAAATTTGGCTCGTTATTTTATGGTTTTGAAAGTGATACTAATTGAGGAATTAGTCTTGGTATCTAAATCAACTAATGATTCGCATGGAGGTGAATTACTCAAGTAGATTAGTATCTTTACTATTCATGTCACTTAAGTGTTGTCTTTCATACTCAAAGTTACACTCATTACAAGTCTAGCATATAATCTTTGGTTTGTGCATGTTGAGTTAATATTCCAATGTATTTTCAATTATCATTTTCAGCAGTTAATGTTTGAACTTTGAATGTAATTGTTGTGGTTAGATAAATGATTGAGACTGTTAATTTGATTTGGAATATGATAAATTAACAAGGGCTTGGCTCCATAAGGGTAAAACTACCTAGATTTCTTGATTTTGTTGCATAATGTTCTCTATCCTCTAGAGTTGCAGAGGAACGTGTTGTCTCTTGTTCATATTCGAATGAAAGGCCATTCCATCCACATGTTTGATGGAAAAGTTGAGATAAGGAGTTCCTCTGACAACCAAGTTATCATGACCAGATGGTAAGATGAGAGACTCTTGAAGCTAAAAGGAACGTCTGCAAGAGCTCAAAATTTTGTTTGCCTCTCTCGAGACGAACAAGGTACATTGTCTTCCAGTTTTTTATGGCATGCTAGATATGGGCACATTAACTATAATAGTCTTTAATTGCTGAAAAAGAATGGTGTCTCTGGTTTTCTTGCCATTCCAAAGAAGCTAAAACATTGTGATGATTGTATTATTGGCAAACATAATAAGCATCCTTTCTATGATTCCAATTACAGAGCATGTAGAAAACTAGATTTGATTCACTTTGGCTTGTGTGTCCCTATGCCTATTAATTCAACAAATGGTGACAAGTATATCATGACTTTTATTGATGATTACACTACGATGTGTTTTGTATATTTACTGAAAGACAAATCTCAAGCCTTTGAAACATTTAAGAACTTTCATGTATGGATTGCAAATTAAACATAATTGCGGATTGGTTCCCTTCGTACTAATAATGGAGGAGAATACACATCAAATAAATTTGATGCCTATTTTAGACAACATGGGATTAGGCATCAAACCATTGTACCATCCAATCCTCAAAAGAATGGTGTGGCAAGAAGAATGAGCAGGACGCTCTTGAATATCGTACGCTCCATGCTATTTTTCAAGAATGTAAAATTGATGTTTTGGGTTGATGCAGTTCAGTGTGCAATTTAGTTGAGAAACAAAAATCCCACTAATGCTCTTGCAAATAAGACTCCATATGAAATGTGGTATGGTTGCATCCCTTAAGTGAGGCATCTCAAGATCTTTGGTTCACCTGTTATGCCTTGATTCCAAAGGACAAAGAAACAAGTTCGGTGCACAAAGTGCATTTTCATCGGACACTCAAACACCACCAAGGCATATCGTCTTTATTATGATGAGGTAAACAAAAAGTTTTTTCTTTCTAGAGATGTCATTTTTCTTGAGATTAATAAAAATGACAAGTCTATTGAGAGGAAGCTTGATTTTCTAGATACCTTTAGCCATGTAAAGACCTTCCATGTAGTTGATAATGAGATTTCACATCTTAAAGGGGGGGTCCTTATTTTGGATCAATCTCTGGAATCTCCTTTTGCAGCACCATCTCACACTTATGAAGAAGTCCCCCCCACTTCAACAAAACAAGAGTTTCAATTGGATGACGTGATTGGAAGATCGAATCTTGAAAAGAATGAAGCACCACCTATTGATCAACCTAGACCTTCTCCGAAAGTTCTGAAATGGGTCACAAAGACACTTGAAAGTGTCCATCCTATGAAGTCAAAAAGACGGGAACAAGAAATTCAACTAGACAAGATGATGGAGGAGACGCAGAAAATTCAAATTCAGTAAATGTAGAAGATATGGATGTTTCATATGATTGTGAATTGAATTTATCCGCTATCCTTGAACCAATTTCCTTTGAAGAAGATGTTGCTCGTGATGAGTGGAAAGAAGCCATGCAAAATGAGTAAGATGTTCTCATTGAGAATGGGACCTGAAAGTTGGTGGAGCCTCCATTTGGAACCAAAACAATTGGTTGCAATTGGGTCTACAAGAACTAGTACAAATCAGATGGCTCACTTGACAAGCATTAGGTGAGGCTTGTGGCGAAAGGGTTTGCACAAAAAAAGGCATTGATTATGAGGAGACTTTCTCCCCCACAACAAAATGGGCTACCATCCGCACCTTATTGTCTTTGCCTGCACAGAATGGATCGAAAGTTCATCAGATGCATGTGAACACTACTTTCTAGAATGGAGACTTGAAAGAGAATGTCTTCATGTCTCAGCCAGAAGGCTTTGTTGTGAAAGGGAAAGAACAAAAGATATGCAAACTCATCAAGTCATTATATGGTCTGGAACAAGCACCTCACGTACTAAAACTTAATCAAGCACCTTTCAAAGTTAAATTTCAAACATTTTAATCTTGATGATGCAACACTATTTGTAAAGAAAGTTGGAAGATTTGTTGTATATGTTGTGGTGTATGTAAATGATCTTCTGATGGCAGGGAACAATGACAGATACATTGCATCCATAAAGAAAAAAAAGGGCTTTGCGATGCAGTTTTGGGATACATTCACTACTACTTGTCAATTGAAGTGACTCAAAATCCTAAGTACATATTCATCTCCCTGAAGAAATACATTGGAAATTGTTGAACAAGTTTGGCAAGATGCAATGTAATCCTCTCTCTAGTCCAATGGAGCAGAACTTGAAGCTCACATCAAAAGAAGGCAATGAATTTGAGAATGCAACCAAGTACAGACAGCTTGTAGGAAGCCTTATCTACCTTACCACACCAAACCAAATATTTCATTTGTTGTTGGGATCCTTTCAAGATTCATGCAAAAACCTTGTGAAGGATTGGTCAATTGCCAAAAGAGTTCTAAGATACTTAAAGGGGACTCAAGACTTTGGACTTAAATATTTTAAGGTGGATGACTTCAAACTTTTTAGGTCTTTTGATTCAGACTTTGATGGCTATAAAAAGACAATTTTGTCTGCTTCAAGCTACCTCATGAGTCTTGGATCAACAGTTGTCTCCTAGAGATCACGCAAACAGTCAATTCCAACAGATTCTAGTATAGAGGTAGAATATTGGTTGTTGCAAAAGCAACAAAAGAGATTGTGTGGCTGAAAAAAATACTTGAATATTTGTAGGAGAAATAAGAAAATTCCACTCCCCTACTGATCGATAATACTTTTGCAATCAAGTTGTCCAAGAATCCCAGATTCCATGATCAAACCAAGCACATCAACATGAAGTACCATCTAATTCGATATCATGTAGATTTCAAGACAGATCATTTTAGACATTGCTCCACGAATGAGCAGATTGCACACATCTTCACCAAAGTGCTTCAAAGAGAAAAGCTTGAAAAGTTCAAAAAGATGCTTGGACTCACAAACACCCCTTTAGATTAAGGGGTGTGGGGAATCTTGGATATCTAATCCTATGGGGTTAATGTCCATTGTAGATATTGTAAATAACGTCAATTACAAAGAAAAAAAATTGCTTATTTTTGGAAGACAAAAAGCTAAAGGTCACCTCTTTGTTTTATAAATAAGGCTTTCACATCAATAAAATCAATCCAGGATTTATTCCTTCATTCTTCTCATGACCCAAGGATATTCTTCTCAAGAACCAAGATAAATATGAAACCCTATATGACAAGTATCAAATTCCTCATACATTCAAAGTTGGAGATAAAGTAAGGTTCATTTTGGTAAATAAAGGCTCAAAGATGAGCAACAACTTAAGTTTAAACCCATAGGCTATGGTTCTTAGGTCATTATCTGCTAGCACATCCTAGCAGGCATGATGCAGTAAATCTCAATAAGCTAAAGTTATATGAACTGCCAAGTTTGGAAGATGATGTGTGGGACCACAAGTAGTACATCTGAGAGTTACTACTACAAATTTTCTACCTCCACTTTTGAAAGATGAACTAATAAATGTCCAGACCTGTTCTATATGAAGGACATTGGTTAATACAAACTCAATTGTAAGTAAAGGAAGGTTCCCTTGAAAAAACAAGTGAGCTTTCCCATCCACATATGAAAAATACGATCTCCATCTTCGATAGAAATTGGAGACAAATTTCCTTTAAGCAAGAAGTAAATAATATGCACTACAGCTATTTTTCTAATATCTATTTTAGTGCTTGCAATGCACAAAAAGTTGAAAGGTTATTCTGATAAAGTAGTCTACTTTAGGCTAAATCCATAAAACTTGACAAGTTAATTTTATTTCTAGTAACTAATTAAACAATTTCATATTATAAATATGAATTATTGTCTAATGCAAAGATAGACAGTTCTTAAAAGTAATTGCCTCACCACTGACGTTTTTGTAGGGTGATCATGTCTTAAGGTAAGTGCAAAAGTGAGTCCACAGATAATAATGGAGAAAATTGAGAGATTTGAAGAGTATGTATAGACTATTTTTTCTCTTACCCTATTTCATATCAGGTTTTGAATTCATTTTATGGTTTGGAATTTCCTTTTCCTTGTTCTTCCTATATCTCTTATTAGAAATTCATAATGTCGGCCACCTCCAAATACTTCATCGACAAAAGGAAAAGGATTTAAATTTTGCCAAAAAACACTTACAAAATCGGGAAACAATTAGGAAATAGTAAATACCCTAGAAGCATTTCTTAGCATTTCTATTCTATAAAAAAGGTCAAGGAAAAGTCCCAACGCAATTGAATATTCCTCTCCCTGCATAACTATTTCCTAGGGGGGATCTTATAATGCAGTTTTGAGATATGAAAACTAACATTTCGTACACTTACTGTTGTAGTTGGTTGGCAACGCCAACCTAGTTTGTTCTCTGGGCAACCGAATGACAATCCCCGCATGCCCTAAAAGCAATATATGTGTAAAAAATGTTAAAATGTTCTTTATAAAGTAATTGCATAGAACAAATGCTACACAAGAATTACAGATATACATAACAGGTATAACCGTTTAATGCAATCTTTTTCTAAATGTTTACCATATAACTAATGCCAAATTTCATAAACATGGATGTTAAAGTTAACTAAGAAGGATACCTTTTCCAGCAAGAAACATGAGATTCCTTTTGCCTTATGAGCTCCAGTACGAGCCATAACCAAATACAAGTCACTAACACCACCTCCACTAATAAATGCCTGTGTAAAAGTCACATGTTACAAGTTTTACCAAAACCTTATGAAGAAAATAATGGCGGTGACTTTTATAATAAAGAACACAATAAAATAATTGTTCAGCATAGGCATAAATATTGCTTTAAATAATCAAAATATTAATGAATAAAGCATGTATTTGAAATATTTAAATAAACAAGTAACGGTGTTGAATGAAACAGAGAAGTTGAAAGGTTTAAAATGTATCAACTAGGATTGTAAATGGAATGTTGATAAATCAAAGGGCTTGCATTTGTTTTTTAAAGGGATACAAGAGCTTGTCATTGAAAAGTTACAAAAGGTTGTTGTTGAAGTTATAAGTAAACATCTTTACAACACTCAGCCTCTGTATCACCAATTCTTGCAAGGTGACATGTTTTAAATGGTAAATTCCTCCATGGAAAGCTTTCAGAAAATATTGCATTTCCCCTTGGTGCTAGTCCCAATACTAGACTCCCCATATGTCCAAAATGGATCCAAAGTCTTTGACATGTCATTGGAATATATATGCAACCCAAGGCGAAAAAAGAAAAATATTTCATGACTAGGGATGTATGAAAAACATAAAACCATAAAATTAAACCATAATCTACAAAAATATATTACCAACGTGATGCAAAATTTTATGCAAAACTCGATTCAAAAGTCTGCAAAAAAAATTCCTATCCTTGTTGCATAAATCTATAAAAAAAAGGCAGAAACATACCTACGATATGAAAAAACGGGTGGAAATTGTTGTTCAGCCCATTAAAGATTAGATTCCACAGAATAAACACCAAGTTTTCCCTCTAATAGCATGTTGACAGTTGGAACACTCTTCTCACTCCCAAAAGTGAAATCAACAATTTGGTGTGAGCAAAATGCCTCAGTTTTGGGGCATTTATAGGCGAAACTTCACACCTATGTAAGTTATTTTGGGAAAATCATGATTTCTTGAATTTTTCGTGAGTTTTTCATGATTCACTGTTTTTTTCATGAACTCGTGGTTTATGGGGGGTGACTTTGTTGAACTTTTAAACACGCCAAAAATATGGAGACATGGTAAAAATGGACTCACATAATAATATGTTTTTATTACAAAGAAGTCATTTGATACAATGGCATTGATTCCCTTTTATGTCATTGGCTAGGTAGTTGTGCTACCATTACAATGTAACTGTTATAACACACATTGTAGTTGGAGCTACCATGATGCAGCAGACTATATTGTTCTTCTAGCCAATGCCAGTCCCAGATGTGTTGAGCCTATTCTTCTAGTGATCATCAGTGGTACATCCAGTCAGAGCCATTTCTATTGATCAGCAGCGGTATCCCATGACATGGCTTAGCGTTGGATGATCCATTGAGATGGACTTGTTGTAGCCATGGTTCACTTAGCATAGCACGCAGCTAGTACATTTCCCTTGCCCCATGTGCATTCAGAGTTGGTTTCATGGTGATCATCAGAGACAGGTATATATGAGTATTTGGGTGCTACTAAATTGTCTTGCTCATCTTATTGGCTTTAACTTGACATGGTAACTGATTTTGGTAGTTATGTATTGTAGTGCTCTCATAGACTTGTTATTCTAAGTTTATCTATGATTTTGAATGCTAAGACCTTTTTATATGCTCACTAGTATTGCCTACCTTATGCAAACTTAGTCTTACCTTGCTATTTCGGCACTGTTATCACATACATTGTAGCTGGGCTACCATGATGCAGTATATTAATATTTTCTCTATTTCTGAGCCAGTCAGGCAAATGGGGATACAGCATGGATCGTTTTCCTGAGTATTGATATTGCGAAAGCTTATTCCAGCAAGATGCAGTTAATTCCCTTGCCATGACTAAGATTTCCCTAGTCCATTGAGATGACCTTAGTGGTGACACAGTTTATTCGATCAGATCAGCAAATATGGTACACAGTTCGCAGATTGGTATTTCAAGCAGAGACATGTATATGGTTGAGTAGGCATATAGGTGGTATTTGGATTTATGATTGTCTCTATTGTTTATTTTAGTAGCTATGACTTGGCATTCATTAGCTCACTGTGAAACTATTTGTCTTGGATGACTTATATTGTGAGTGGTTATGGATTCTTTTATTTAAGGCCTTTATGTATGCTCCTCTCAAACAGACTTATACTATCTTGCTAGGTTGGCATCATTTTTCACTATCTCCACCCATTCATATCTTCCATATTGGCATTTACCTTTACTTGAACTTTGACTTGTGAGATTGAAGACACCTTATTTCCCCCCTTAGTTTATGATGGTAGACCCCATGTTGTTGTGTCTCGGCTCTGAGCTGTGCAACAAAAATTGTTGAACCCTTGATTCTTCTGGGCCAGGAGAACCCGGTGGTGTTGGTTCCTAAGCTTAGGTGAGTTCGATTTTGAAGCTTTGACCTTTTTGGTCAATTGCCCCCGATGTTTGGTCCTGACTGTTGATATTCCCCTTAGTTGCCCGAAGAGTTGTTAGCTAAAACTTGAAGCATTTTGTCTACCATCATTACATGCATTATATATTATATTCGGAGTAACCTACGTACCCGACCATTTGCACCGATCGGACGACCGGCAACGTCGGATGTGACCGCTCACATGATCGAGGTCGTCCGATCAGTGCAAATGGTCGGGTAAGTAGTGAAATCCTATTATATTCTATATCTTGAAGAAATGCAAGCCCATCAAATAAATCTGCAAACTATGGCTTTAGACATCCCTGTTACCACCTGATTAGCACTCAGTTGGACTTTCAAGTGAGCTGCCAAAGATGAACAAATATTTGTTCAAATTTCAAGTTCAGAAGTTCATTGTAATGTTCCCAAAAGTGACATGCATGCAAACCCTAAAAGTGAGATGCATGCAAACCCTAAAAGTGACATGCAAACCCTAAAAGTGACATGCATGACATCTAAGCATTATTTAATGATGCATGCACTCAATTAAGTCTCCATGCGCATGCATGCAAGTCAACTGCAAATTAGAAGTTAAAGTGACCTAATTAGGTCAAAAGTTAGAGTTTTCGCAGTTGAAAGTTATAAAAGAAAGATAAAGTGAATGGAGACTTTACTTTTGGATTATTATTATTTTGGAACTCTTGAGATGCAGCACAGCGTGCGGCCACAGCAATTGGGGTTGGAGACGGCGTCTTCAGCTAACGGGATTTTGGCAGTGAGACATCTGCCGTATCTCCTTCAGGATAAACCATCCAGGTTTGTCACCATATCTATTGCATTCATCATTATTCAGTATTCCAGTATAAGTTCGAAGGTTATTGCAAATTCATCCGTACAGCTGGGGCATTTAGCTGGGAAAACCCTAGTCATTCACCAGGACTCTGGATCACTATATTTCTTCCGCATGCGGCCTGCATCCTCACTGATAGGATCACTCTACTGCATTGGGTGATTATCAGCTATCAGATTGTCCATCCAAGGCAACTAGCAGCAGTTTACAGGGTTGTGGGGGCGTGAGCAGCAGACTAGGAGATCAATTCCTTAGGGCATCTGGGAGGTCAAAACCCTTGCATGCTCCGGCCACCCTCTCCAGCACGGGCATACCTTCCTTCCGACTTATTTCCAGCTGAAACTGACCATCCCTTTAGCAAAAACGTCACACTTGTTTGATTCAGCTATCCGGGGGTATTGCAGCAGAAACAAGGTTATTTCTTCATCAACTTAGCTGGTCTTGCATGCGTATCCTCTCTAGAGCATATTCAGTCGGCTTATCAATGGTAAGTGTTCATTCTATCCTGCAAACCCTAATCTTAATTTCACCTATAAAATAGGGAAAATTTGCATGGCAATTTGCATGCCCAGCTGTTTCAGTAAATTTGCATAGAAATAGAAAATATCAAGATTTGGGATATTACAGTGGTATCAAAGCATGATCCTTGCCAGTTGTGGGCACATAGCAATCGAATAAAAGTGCATGTTCATGCATGCGTGTACATGCAAATGCATGTCATTGATGTTGGTGAAGTGCATGTCAGAACAAAGGTTTTTCTTTGCCAGCTTGTGAGAACATGAAGACAATGAGAAGGATCTTGACTGGAAATTGGCAAAGGTTAGCAGTACTTCAACACTTGCCTCGATATCAGGAGTATCTAGCCTTGGGTGATGAGGTATGTGCAGCATTGTCCTTTCAAGATTATTACACCATCAAGTTCGAGAGCCGGCCCAAGGATTTGGATGAGGATCTCCTTAAAGGCATAATTGGGGGAGGGAAGAAATATGAGCATGAAGTACAGGTTGTTGGTGAGCTTCATTTGGAGTTAACAGATTATGATGAGGATGTGCATGAGGAGATCACATTAGAGCCATCCTGTGAGTCTAGCGGCAGAAGCACATTTGCTAGTCAGATTGTGGGCAAGCCGTGTGATGAGTTGGAGTTGGTACAGTCTTCATCACCTACAGCAGGAGTCCAGACAATTATGGCAGGCGAAATACATGAGGAGCAAGGCAATGAGCATAGCAGTCGAGACATTGAGCAATCACACATGGAGGTTAGGGAGAGTTTATACATGCATGAGATAGAGCTTCCAGATGATAGTCACCAAAAGAAGGTTGAACGGGTTAAAGAAAGCATTCTAGCGATGAAAGAGAGGACCGAGATAATCCGAGACACCATAGTACAGCGAGATGTTGAGCTTACAGTTCTTTGAGTTGTATGTACCGAGTAAGAGGTCAGGTTGTCTAGTATTGAAGAGCAATTGGATTCCTTGACGGGGCAGCAGAAGAAACATACTATTGCATTTCAAAGCAATCCTCTTAAGGAGACATAGACAGGGCTTGCAGTAGCTTGAGTCCACATTTGCATAATGGTGGATGGTTTTTACAGGTTGGTCAGGATCGAGAAATTGACCAGTAGTATATGAGCAATCCAGTTGAAATCAGAAGGGTAGAATGTCGGCTTGGTAGGATTATTCCTTGTGATGGTGCTTATGGACAAGGTACTTTTTGGGGGTTGGATTGGAGAGAGATTAAGAGTTGGTGTCCTATTGAGTGGGCGATTCTTGGGAAGACATTCCTAGCCAAGGGTATAGTCCCACAAGAGCCTTCAGATATTTGGGATGAAATATGCACAAGTTTGCATTGGGATCCAGGCGGAAGACCTTATGAGGGATGGATACAGTGTTTACTGATGGCGTTACTTGGGAGTCTACATGATGCTCCTTGTGTCGATACTACGCAGGGTAGAGGTGGATGCATTTTGACCTCTGCAATTTTCAGATTGATTTGGGACCCTGGGATTACAGTGACTGACAATTTAGTGATTGCTAGAGGGTGCTTTCAGGAGGTCTCTGGTGATGGTACCGTACAATGCAGTGTTTTGAGCAGAGGGTGCTACAAATCTCCTAGGATAATTTGGGACCCTGGGATCATCCCCGGATTCAGTTGGTTCAGTTGATTGATTGTGGATTTGCATTGGCATTGCTTGAGGACAAGCAATCTTTGGTGAGAGAGGACTGTAATGTTCCCAAAAGTGACATGCATGCAAACCCTAAAAGTGACATGCATGCAAACCCTAAAAGTGAGATCATAGATGCATGCAAACCCTAAAAGTGATATGCATGCAAACCCTAAAAGAGGCATGCATGACATCTAAGCATTATTTAATGATGCATGCACTCAATTAAGTCTCCATGTGCATGCATGCAAGTCAACTGCAAATTAGAAGTTAAAGTGACCTAATTAGGTCAAAAGTTAGGGTTTTCGCAATTGAAAGTTATAAAAAAAAATAAAGTGAATGGAGACTTTACTTTTGGATTATTATTATTTTGGAACTCTTGAGAAGCAGCACAACGTGCGGCCACAGCAGTTGGGGTTGGAGACGGCGTCTTCAGCTAACGGGATTTCAGCAGTGAGACATCTGCCATAGTCTCCTTCAGGATAAACCATCCAGGGTTGTCACCATATCTATTGCATTCATCATTATTCAGTATTCCAGTATAAGTCCGAAGGTTATTGCAGATTCATCCGTACAGCTGGGGCATTTAGCTGGGAAAACCCTAGTCATTCACCAGGACTCTGGATCTCTATATTTCTTCTGCATGCGACCTGCATCCTCACTGATAGGATCACTCTACTGCATTGGGCGATTATCAGCTATCAGATTGTCCATCCGGGGCAACTAGCAGCAGTTTACACGGTTGTGGGGGCGTGAGCAATAGACTGGGAGATCAATTCGCTAGGGCATCTAGGAGGTCAAAACCCTTGCATGCTCCGGCCATCCTCTCCGGCACGGGCATACCTTCCTTCCGACTTATTTCCAACTGAAACTAACCATCCCATCAGCAAAAACGTCACACTTGTTTGATTCAGCGATCCGGGGGTATTGCAGCAGAAATAAGGTTATTTCTTCATCAGCTCAGCTCATCTTGCATGCGTATCCTCTCTGGAGCATATTCAGCCGGCTTATCAGTGATAAGTGTTCATTCTATCCTGCAAACCCTAACCCTAATTTCAGCTATAAAATAGGGAAAATTTGCATGGCAATTTGCATGCCCGGCTGTTTCAGTAAATTTGCATAAAAATAGAAAATATCAGGATTTGGGATATAACATCCATGAAGGCCTTTCTAGGCCCTTTTTTATTTTTTTTAACATGTTCATACCCAATGGGGAATTGTAATAAAATGACTTAGCATGATGAATTTATGTAAAAGGTTTGGTTTCCTAGGACTTAGTCATCAATACAATATTCCAGGGTGGTTTTTCCTTGTTATTTATCTATCATTTTTAAATGATAATAATTTTCGAGTTTTTTACTGAAACCTCCAAAGTTGGAATAATTGTCTTGGTGGTTAGGCCTTGGGAGGTTATTAAAACCTAAGTGTCGATGTATATTACCATGCTAGTCATTATTTTGAGTCATTATGAACATGTACTAAGTCCCGCATAGGATTTTTTTAATTTCCGGGAGGGAAAAAAAAAATTTCCGTTTTTCCAGTCTTACTTTTTAATTAATTAATTGGAAAATTTCTGTAAGTCATAAAAGTGGGACTAGGAGGTTGTTTTTTCCATGGGGGTGCCCGTTTTCTAATTCAGAGCACCCACTTAACCCCTAACCCCACTTTCCTAATTTTTTGAGTAATTATTTATCTCCAAAATTAATTATTACTCGAAAAGCCCAAAAAAGACCAAAACTAAGAAAAAATGAGAAATTTGGCAACTCATAAAAAATTGGAAACTTGACAAAAATTGACTCCGTGAGTTGGCAAAGGTAAATAGAATTATTCCTAAAGAGTTACAAGTCACCAAAAGGAAAGAAATGGTTGCTAAATATCAAAATGGATTTTTTTTCAACAGTGGAGCACATTTCCCATGAGAGGGGCGCTTTTCCCAAGAAACAAAGATTTGGTATGAGATTAAGCTTTTGGCATTTTGGTAATTGCCTTCTTTATGCCATAAAGCATGGGGATCCAACTCATGCCAAGCTATAAAGCTCATCCTTTAGCAAGTGCGCCCCCTCATGTTGAGTTTTTCTATTTAAGAGAGCAAGTTCTCTTCATTTCGACATGAGAAGTGTATGGAACCTATGCTCCTGTATCTATTGTAATCAATTTGTTGCAATAATGAAGTAAATCAAAAGGCTTTGGAGGCATACTTGTGTCGGGCATAAGTGTGTGGATATTTTTGGTGTTGCATGAGGTATAGCTATATCGGTTTCTTGCTACATTCTTTGTAGTTCTAACCGGCCTTTGAAGGATTAATGATAATTGTTAGAAGAGAATAAATAAGTAGTTGTTGAAATACTGAGAGGGGGGTGAATCAGTATTTGTACAATTATAAAACTTTAATCAAAAGCAGGTTGTTGATCACCAATCACAGCACAACATCAATATGTATAAAGACAGCAAGATGCACAGTACACAACAGTTTTTAACGTGGAAACCCAAGTTCTGGGGGTAAAACCACGGAAGCCTTTTTAATAATAGTTGTCCAGAAATAACTGGATGAAAGGAACAACTCCCTTATTATATAGACTTCAATTTTCCAGCTTCAACTAGAAGGAGGCTACGACCCCCTTATTTACAGGCTACGATCTGAAGGAAGCTACCACTCCCTAGTTTTCTGGCTTCTACCGGAAGGAGGCTACGACCTCCTTTCCTTGCCCCATCCTGCCACCCTGATAAGAAGAAGATTGTAGAACCTGTGGACCTGTCACACACCAAACGCTGCTGCTAATAATCTCTGCACTCTAGTCACTGTCAAATCATCCCTGTAGTTAATACTATCACATCATCTTTCTACCCACACTATCATATCAAACATAAAAGCTGCTCATCAACACTGCTGGTTACTTGCTTGTTCCTTCAATAGATCTGTTCTATGTGTAGAACTTCCTGCTGCTGATAACCTTTGTTCACTGTTTACTGCCAAGTTAGCCTTATCACTGAAACACACATTGCCAAGTCAGCCTTATCACTGACACACTCTGTACCACACTGCACAACCTGTAGATCTGTCACGTACCAATCTCTGAATCTGTT
>LPNX010664913.1:765814-806910 GCA_001517045.1 Pseudotsuga menziesii | reverse complement strand
GTTGTCTTGTAAGAGATCTTGATTGGTGAATGTGTCTTCAGCGCTGGTGGAGTTTTGCAGTTTGATCCTAGGATTTATAAATTCGTTGTTTAATTAATTTCTACCTCAATCTTTTATGCTTTCACAAGACCAATTACTGTATGCTTAAAAGTTAAAAAGAAAACAATGAAATTACCCTTGTAAGAGGATTTTGTCTCTGTGAGCTGCAGTATCTTAGTTTCTGTCAGTAGATTTAATTACAGATAGCTAAATTCTAAATGATTCCAGCTTCTCTGTCCTAAACTTGGATGTGTCTCGAAGTTCACAAACCCGGATTGATTTTAAATTCAAGTTCTGATTAACACTGATAGATCAGAGCCCAACAGATGCCGTAGATCTTCTATGGATGGTATCAGTCCTGATCTGATCCCCTAGTTATCAGTAACCGCTCGAACCCACAGGAATCACATAGGTTAGCGGTATGGGCCTCAGGGCCTAAAAGGAAGAGGACATTACATAAAGCTAGATCTAGAATGCTTATGAAACATTTTAAGAGCAGGATCTAGACTATGGGCTTTGAGAAGATAGATCTATGTTGAAATTACTTTTAAGATGATAGATCTAAACAAAATCAAAGCTATGAACAAAGTAACCGGGTAAAAGACTTGATTTTTCTAAGAAATGAGAAGAAGAGGAGAGAAGGTCGGCTCGCTGCTTGAATGGAGCAAGTTGAAAGGAGGCCCTTTTGTGGAGCGCTGAGGGACAGAGTCTTGAGCTTGTTGGATAAGGAATGGCGTCAATCTTGATCCACACCTTCATCCAATCAGGAACCTGCAACTAGACAACACAAGTATGCACAACACCTCGTGAGATCTGGATATAGATGTATAAAGCAACAAAAATGAAAGATCATGCAAAAATAATCTTATTTAAGCATGTAACTGAAATTCTTGAGCATACATTACATGGATAAACAAGATCAAGCAATCTAACTTGCCTAGTTTACACCCTTACTTGATTCAACCGAATCCTTGAAGCCAGAACACGAAAGAAGCACAGAACTTGGAAAGAAAATGCAGTTACCACATTAGCAGCATAACACTGAGAATCCACACAATCAAATGCACTACACAGTATAGCCTCCAAAGCTTCTTTATTCACAAATGATGATCAATACACAATTACAATAGCAAGCTCTTCAATCCAGATCTTACTAGCTTGGAAGAGGCTGTTGTGCTTGGATATATACAAAAACCAGGAGATCCAGCCCAGGGGGGGCGCAAATCCCAAGGAGATAGACCAAATATGCTGATGGAGAGTCCATCAATGCCTGATCTATGTCTAACTGAGCCAGATCTGAGTCTCACTAAGTGCAATTGTCAATCGGAGAGCTGATTTGAATGACACCTCAACCTGTTGACTGAAGCATCCACCAAAACTCATCCAGATGAGCCAAAACGTGTTGAGGAGAGAGGGAGGGTGAAATTTCCCATAAAGGATGCTGAAGATCAACTCTGGATCTGATTTGATCATCTCCTTCAGTCAAGGATTTGTCAGATCCAGTCAATCTGCTTCAGATCTGATTGATTTCAATCAAATCGGCTGAGAATCCATTGATTTTGGATTTTGGATTTGCTCCATTATTCATCAATTTATCAATTAAAATCATCAATAATTGATTTTTGGGGCTTTCTGACCTGAGTGATAAAAAATCAGTCAAAACTAGGAAATAGTGGGTCCATGATTTTACATGGTGCTCTTAGCTTGAAAATGAGCACCTACATGACTGAAACTGATTACTTGGCCCACTTTTATTACAAAATCAAATTTTCCAATTAAACTATTAAAAAATAGCCTAAGTTTTGGAAAAATTAAATTTTAATAAAAAACACTGAAAAACCTAAAAAATTAAAAAATTGAAAAAACCTAGGGGGACATAGACATGTTCATATGACTCGACCATGATGTCTAGCATGTTTATACATTGACACATAGACTCTAATAACCTCAATAGGCCTAAATGCCAAGCCGACCACCCCAACTTTGGAGGTATGGAGTGAAAAACTCAGAAATTATCAGTCGTTTATTCAACAACCCATAATAACCAAGGGAAAAAACACCCTGGGCTGATCGGATTGACAAATAAAGTCTAAGAGAACGAGTCTTTTACAGACACTATCATGCTAGAACATTTATTACAATTCCCCCATGGGGTATGAACATATGATACAGTACAACAAAGCTTCCCAGAAGCAAGACTGAAGGTTCTCTGAAGTCCGAACAAGTTATCCTTGTCCAGTTCACTAGGCTCACTTGATAAAAAAAACCACTAAGTACAACTTAGGTGGTAACAGGAGGGTGCTTCAAACTTTGTATCGTTGAAGCAAAAAATATAGATGCATTTGGAGGAAGTATAGTTGTGAAATTTTGTGAAGGCCAAGGTTGGAGAACCTATCAATCTCATTCAATGGGTAGATCACAAAAAGATGGCCAAGGAAAAGTGGATTGTCATTGATTCTGTGAAGGACCACTAGATCACTCACATCACAAAGAAGATGATGAAATATATGTATGATAGCTTGGTCACTTTGTATTAGAGTGTGAATGTCTCCTCCAAGATGCTTGTGAAGAGCAGCCTCATTAGTACTTGCATGAGCAACGTCGATATTGTAGCAAGCTATATGATGAAGATCACTAAGTTGAGAGATTAGTTTGTAAGGATAGGAGACTAGGTTGATGAGGGTGAGTTAGTTCAGATAACTTTGAATGGGGGTTCTCATACATCATCCTAAGAACCCTTTGTTTAGGGTGTATGTTCTCGTGACAAGTTGTTCACTTTCAAGGTGTTGTAAGATGACTTTGCTTGGGGGAGATTAGGTTGGAGAAAGATTACTTTGCTTAGGGGAGACCAGATTGGAGAAATATGACTTTGCTTGGGGGAGATCAGGTTGGAGAAAGATTACTTTGCTTAGGGGAGACCAGATTGGAGAAATATGACTTTGCTTGGGGGAGATCAGGTTGGAGAAAGATTACTTTGCTTAGGGGAGACCAGATTGGAGAAATATGACTTTGCTTGGGGGAGAGCAGGTTGGAGACAATAGCAACTAGAGAGGAGGAGTTTCAAAATGTAGAAATTTTCTAAATTGGAGGAGATTTAATGCAAAACAAAAAATTTCACCTCTTTGACTAGAGGTTTCTTGGATTTTAACCCTATGAATTTAATATTAGAGTTGTTATGAAGTATAGGATAAAACAACAATGGAAAGAGAACAATATTTTACTTCCTAATACTACAATCTTCTAGGTAATCAAAGGATAAAAGATGTTAATCTATCTATGTAAGTTTCAACCCTGAAGGGCAACTTTTCATGTATAAACTAGATCTGAAAAATAACTTCAAAATAGATATATCAACAAAACGATGTTTAAATTTTTCAATGATGATGTCAAGTCACTCAACAAATTGTTCTTTTACTTATGTCAAATCATCAAGACATATATAGTTGTAAATAAAAATAGAAAAAACATATATGGCCGAAAATTAAATCTATACACAAGTTTTTATAGCTAAAAGCTCCATTAATATGTTCAAGATGAAGTACATGTACATACCATACTCTTTTTTCAATTTTAGTACAAACCTCAAGCTTTCCAAAACCTTAGCTAGGGAAAACCAAGAAAAACCCTAGCCCAACCAAGGAGCTCCAATATACAAGAATCACTCCAAGAAGTGCTCAAAGGAAATATGTCTTATTCTCTACTTCTTCTTCTTCAAATATGCCTTGTGGTTTAATCACAAAACCCTAATCTCCAACCTCCAAGGGATAGACGTTAACCCTAAGCTTCCATGATGCTTTAAGATACTCCAAGAAAACATAGAATCCCTAGTGACTTGAGAGAGATCAAGTAGAAATGAAGAGAGAGAGAGAGAGAAGACTTATGCTCACTCAAGATCACATCTCTACACAATAATGAAATATATGATAAGTGAATGGTATGAGTGAGGATTCTCTCTGTGTTCTCTCTCTTTCTATATATATGGGAGGTAAGGGAGGTCGACAATACAATGTGGCCCAATCCCTTACAATGACCTACAATAAACACTAGTAGGACAACACAAGTGAATCACTCTACTCCAAAGTACATGCCATGCCCCATGAGGATGTTGTACACAATAAAGGTTCCAAGATGATGTAGTGACACAAGACATGTCCACAACTCCATATCATAAGACTCCACGTAATCTATCGATCCTCCTAGGCCATGTACTCCATTGGGTTAGTTTCCCTTGTAAGAACATTGTCATAGCCTAGGTGTCTCACTGTCTCTAAACCAACTCCAAGCCTCCAAATAGGGACACAAGTTATCCCATGCTATCTAGGACTCGATGCCCTCCTCTAAGATGCACAACACTCCTCCTCCCAAGTAGCCATTCTCTAAGCAAGTGAATCTCTCCATGTGGGAATTATGAAGACCATCTCGCAAGTTATCAAGAAAACACCAGTGCCCTAGGGAGGAATATCGAGACAACTCCCAACTAAAGTCAAGCAATCAATGAGCAAGTTGTATCCATTGTGCAAATCCATCATGGACCATCTTCGATGTGAACATCCATCTCAAACCAATATGGGGTTGAACATACACCATATACCGCAAGTCTCATGAAGCACTCCAAAAGATGGTGTAAACATTTGTGTAGTAACCTCAAAAGCTAACACTCCCTCTTTATGAGGAAAGTGTTTACATTGACATTTGTTGACTCCCTCTGCAACTCCACCAAACTTGATACCTCAAAAGCTATAATTTTTGCAGTCTCAAAATCAACCATTGTCACTTGCAAAGAACCTATCATCCATGCTTTCACAACATCTAGATCTAAATAATTATGACCGCTTATGAATATAAAGTAATATAAGCAACCTACCAAACTCCATCATCCCCAAGTTTGCATCACTATCCAAAAT
The DNA here is from genome assembly GCA_001517045.1 of Pseudotsuga menziesii. Lineage (NCBI taxonomy): Eukaryota > Viridiplantae > Streptophyta > Pinopsida > Pinales > Pinaceae > Pseudotsuga > Pseudotsuga menziesii. The sequence goes on along the minus strand of LPNX010664913.1, from coordinate 801,967 downwards.
CAACATACACTAAACCACGAGTTGTTCAAGACATCTTGCAAAGATAGTCACATCTCCATACAAGATCAAGACAAGTGGATCACATCTATCAAAGTCACAAAGATAGAAATCTAAACAAACCATTTCATCAAATCTAGAATACAAAGCTCATGATATTGGTAACAATCTATGTAAGGTCATCGAAAACCTATAAACATGAGAAGCTCTCATATAAACCTCCAATCCGTTGATAACAAAAAAAAAAAAAACCTAAACTACTTCAAGTCCTTTTGAGAGAACTTTGAAGTATGAGTAACCTCATGATCAACTCCCACTTTCGGAGAGAACCCAAGGGAAAGTCTCTCTATTTGAGAGAATCCATCAACCATAACAATGTCCTCTACAGTACTTCCATCGTGTTGCAAACATAGAATCAACCTTAGCATCATCCTTGATCAAAGTATCATACCCCTCCTCCAATGACCAATTAGAAGGCTTGAAGATGAAAAAAAAACAATGCAACATGACTAACATATCTCCTAGGAGGTGTACTCATCTTCATTGAAGATATGGGCGCTTCTACATGATCTTGAGCCTCGTGAAAACTAGAAGACTCATCCAACCTCTCACTATAATGTACAAGTGCCATGGGATCATGTAAATACCACCCTCTCTCATCCCTCTAGCAAAATTCCTCAGATTAGCTAGACTACTGTCATTGATGGTGCATTATTGTCCCTAAAATACAACTCTCCACTTTACATAAGTCATAAAATAATCTAAAATAAGACCCTTCTCCAACCTAGGAACCAATAGAATATCACTTAACTTAAAACCATCACTTGAAGGCATCTGAAAATAAATGAAGCCAACTCTTCTCACATGGTAAGTAGCATCACCACCAAGCTCCACAATCACGCCTCTTTCTAGATCCTAAATTATACTAAACAAAATCATGTCATGTGTCATATGTCTCGAAGCTACGATATCCACATACCATCCAATAATAGACACAATGTTAGAAGGTAAACAAGTGGCCATAAAAAACACAGTCGCAAACTGAGAGTTAATATCCACTATACATATTATAGTCTCCATTACAACCTATTTCACACCCTTTATTTTCTTCTTCAATGAACATTGGTCAACATATTATCCCATCTTATGATATCATAAACACATCGTATTGCTCAAGCACTTTCTTGGATTTTCCCCATCCTTCTTTTTGAAGCCTTTCTTGCTACTTGCTACTCTTGTTCATTTTCTTGACAAGGCCAATAACATCTACTTCCATTTGTTGCTTTTAACAACACTATGGGATGATTTCTTCTTGCACAGGATCAAGCTAAAGTTTTTCAGACTTTGATATATCATGTCAAGCACAAACATTTTGAACAAAAGGCATCCAATAAGGAGCAAGTCCCTTTAACGCAATGGACACCAACTATCAATCCTCCACCTTAACCAAAATGGCAACCAATTGAGCTTTTAGTTCATTAGCTCAACATAATATGTATCTTGCTTATGAAAATACTAAAAATTGGTTTCACAAAACATTTGTTTAGAAGCACAAGAGTTTAGAAATAACTCAACCTAACAATTAAACATTTTCTTCCATGTCTTCTTATCTGAAATGTGTGAGATGAAATGATCCTTTAATGAATCAAGAATAATTCTTTTCAATTTGGCTTCGTTCTTCCAATGAGAGATCAATGTTGTTGGATTGGTAGGATATGGAATCTCTTATTAAGATGTTCCCAATGATTGTTCTATTTCATAAGAATCTAAATCACGAGCTTCCATGGAACAAAATTGGAAGCTCCAGCCAACTTGTCACACTCTCTAAGAAGGAGAGTCACCTTACACATCTTGAACTTGTTTCAAGTGCACAAATTCAAAAATAATGTAGCAAAGACAAGCCTTCTAAAGGTCGAAATGCTTCTATCAAGCAACCTAGGGTTTGACATCCAACAACCTCAAACAAGGTCCATGCCTCTCCCTAATAATATTCAAAGGAAATATAATCTCCCTTTTACTCTAGAGTGATCGTAGTCACAACTAGCTTCGATACCATATACAAATTTTCCAAATTGAAAATTCAATGTAAAATACAAATTTCATCTCTTTAACTAGAGCTTTCTTGGATCTTAACTTTATAAATTTCAAGCTTAAGGTTGTTATGAAATATAGTATAAAACAATAGCGAAAAAGAACAATATTTCACTTCCTAACAACCTTATCTCCTAGGAAATCTAGTGATAAAATATACAAAGTACATGAATAAGTTTCCACCCTCATGGGAAACTTATCATGCATAATTCAATTTGAAAATTCACTTTTACAACAAGGGAAATTTTAGGGGCCAAAATTTACCCATGGACTAAATTTGCATATTTTTTTATAAATAAATAAAAAATCAATCATTTCGAGTTTTTCCTAAAATGATTCATAAAAATTCTATATGATAAAAATATTTTGCTCTATAAGTCGCTAAATTTTTTTCTATAAATTATATCAAAGCCTTATCAATTTGAATACATTTCTAAAAATAATCAATCATCTTATGGTTGGGATTTTAAAAGCAAGTACGATTTGCCAAAATTTCTACGCTAAGATAAGTACATATCCATAAAAAAATTCTAAGTTTTACAATAGATATAACAATAGCTAAACCATTGATATAGTAACAAAACAACCCTTAACTTCTTCAATGATGATATCAAATCACTAAATGAATTGTCCTTTTATTTATGTCAAATCATCAAGATATATATGTGAAATTTAGAACCGATGGATCTAGAAGCTAAATGGAGTAGTAATACAATTAGAAGTCTTCAATAACCTAACAAAGAGAGCTCATCAGAGATGAGACTTCAATACAATTGCATAGAAATCAGGAGAAAATTCATGTAAAGATCTAAGCTAAGTAGTCTCCAATAATCAATTGAATGCTCAATAGAATACATCAATGAATGAATCACAAAAGTGCTTGATCAATGAGATGAAAGCTTACATATATAGGAAACCAAGCTTAGGCTTAATTACATTAACAAGCATAAAAACTAATTAAACTTAAGAGCAACCACCTTGAATGGTCAAATGCATCCTCCTTAAGGAGTTGTGTTGACCATGCAATTGTTGTTACGGTTTAACTAGGCCTAGAATTGACAAGTGAGGTGTTTTTGTGCTAATATTAGATAAGTGAGCACTCCTTAGGAAGTAAACTAGGTCATGCATATGTATCTTAGGATATTTAGACACTTAGGAGTTAGTTAAGATCAACTTATGTAATATATCCGTTAGGTAAAAGTGTGTTTCTTTAGTATGTATTAGTATGCATTTGTAAATATTCTAATCCGACGGTTACGATATGTTCTAGACATAGAGTGATCCGACGGTTCAACTTCTCTTAGATCATACCTACCATTGATTCGTGGCTTAACACCCGATTGGTCTATGATCTCTATTTAAAGAGCATAGAGGGTCCTTGGCTAGTTGATCGATTATGAAAAGCTCATGTAACTTTCTTTTTTTTGCATAATAAATTGCTCAAAGTAGCTATTTGGCTAGGGCCGTGGACTGTTTCCCTCTCGAGGGTTTTAACCACGTGACAAACATCGGTGTGTTGATCTGTGATCTATTTGTGTGAAGCGGTATCTGAATGTGTTCGGTATTTTGGGAGTACCCTGTGAACCCGAACATGGTATCAAAGCTTTTATGAAGAGTCGCTTTCGGTTTTGATCAAGATCTGGAACCGGTGTTGCCGAAATTTTGAAAGGGTTTCTGGTTCTGGATTTTTTGTGCATTTGTGGCCTGTGGGAGCTGTTCAATTGTGTCCGGAGCATCATTTCCATTGGAAAAAAGTTTTCGTTCTCCGTTTGCTCCAAAAACACCCATTTCGGCAAATCTGAAAGTATAATGTTACAGTGACGGATTTGATTTTTTTTTAAATCTCTCATATTTTATCAGTTTATTATTAGATCTTTTATTTTTTAGTCTCGGACTGTTGTTTTTCCTAACTGCGTATGCTCTTTGCCGTGCACCTTGCGCGATCGCGGCGAATGAGAAACAGTAAGAAGAAGTTTTTTTTCTTGTCTTCTCGGCTATGTATGCTCTTTGCCGTACACCTTATGCGATAACGGCAAATCAGAAACAACGAGAAAACTTGAAAACGTAGACTTTCCGGGTAAGCTAACAAAGATCTAACCCCATTGTGTGGAAAAAAAAATTTGTTTTTGTTTTTCGTTTTTTTTTTTATGATTTGCAGGAAAAGAAAGCAAGCACGGAAAACGAGAGAGAAGAGTAAAAATAAAAAAATTAAAAAGCCTACTTCCTCTTTCCATACTTCTACGTACCTTTTAAACTTAGCTCACTTAGTCCAAAATTGCTTTACACCTTGATAAGTTTTGAGTTCAAGTCTTATCAAGCTACTTTTTAGTGCATGCAATTTCTATTTTCAAGTTACTTTATTGTAAAAGTGCATCTCACATAAATAAAATAAAATAAAAGTGAGTCACTTAAGTCTTTTAATTTATTGCCGCACTATTTAAAAGTACATTATTGTAAAAATGAACCTCACTTATTCTACAAAAATGATTCACTTCAAAGCAACTTTATTGTAAAATGATTGTCAAAGGTTGATCTTGGAAAGAGGGGGGTTCTTTTTTTAGTTGGTCAAGTTAATATCTGCCACGTCACTATTAGAGACATCTTCAACATTTTCTTTGATCAAGCATAACTTCATCATCCGAAATCCGTTTTAAGTGCCGTTTTTTTAAAACCGCATATTTTTTCAAGTTCTTTGTATCAAGACAGTTAGTTTCTGTTTTTTTAGCCATTATTTTACAGTATGTCTGCCCCTTGTGATATTATAGTTACAAGTTCTAATTATTTCTCATGAAAATGTCGTATGGAGGATGTTCTAGGAAGTAGGGGACTTTTCAGGATAACATCAATGAAAGAAACAGAACCCACTGATGATGATAAGAAAATTAAATGGGCAAATAGATGTGATGAAGCTCGTGGATTGATTGGGATGTCAATCTCTACTGATTTACAATTCCACGTATCTGGCATTGATGAACCTGATAAAGCTTGGGAAAAATTGGAATCTGTGTTTGGTAAATACAATGAAATTCTGGGTCATCAACTTGAGAATGAGTTGCTTTCCTTGAATCCAAATGATTTTTCATGCATTCAAGACTATTTATCTAAGTATAAAACTCTTAGACTCTTATGTGCAGAATGCAAGATTAAGAAAAAATGCAAACAATGTATTTATCATATTTTTTTCAAACTTGGACCTGCATATTCTGTTTTGGTATCTACATTCTACTCCATGAAATAATCATTGACTGCAGCTAGCTATCAAGAGCCTAGCCTTGAATCCTTTTGTGATTCCTTAATTAGAGAGCAAGATAAGCTCATTCATCTTGGAATAATTAACAATGCATATACATCTGGAAAAGCCTTATTGTCCCAACAGAAAGAAAAGTCCAAGCCTCCCAAGAAACAGAATTTTCGCAATAATAAGCCAAACAACAAGGGTCCCAAACCCTCTCAGTCAGCTCCTCCTTTAAAAAATGACAAATGATCCAAGAAAAAAGGAAAGAAGACTGAGCGTTATTGCAATTTTTGTGGGAAAGATAATCATGATGAATCTAAATGTTTTAAGAAGATGGCAGCCTTGGAATCAGCAATGAAGAAGCACCACATCAGCATAGATTCGTCTTCATAATCTAACTCTCATGGACATGCACTTTGTGCTTCTAGTTACTCTTATATTGCATCTTATTCTTCTACTTCAAATGAATGACTCATTGATTCTGGAGCATCTTATCATATGGCTAAGGATCAAGCCATCTTTTCTACTATGCATGAATGTAACACCAAACAAATATTTGTTGGTGATGATAGATCTCTAAGTGTTGTAGGATCTGGAACAGTTCCAGTAGAAAATGGTCATTTCAGTGATGTACTATATGTTCCAAAAATTTCCTGCAATTTGTTATCAGTCTATCAAATCACTCATTCGGGTGAAGGTAAAAATGTGACATTTACACCTCACCAAGTTGTAATCAAGGATTTTAAAAATCTTCAAAATGTCCTTGCTACTGGAACTGTTGATGATATTAACAGGTTGTACAAATTTAACAACTTTAGGTCATCACCTTTTTCTTCAGTTTTTGTTGCTCATAGTGATAACTTGAGCAAACTTTGGCATGAGTGATTTGGTCACTTACTATGTAAAGACAATATGGTGACTGGTCTTCCGCTGGTATCTTGCAAGGATGGTGTTTGTTCTAGTTGTGTACTCGAAAAACATCATCGGGGCAGTTTTGACAAACGTGCCTCTTGGCACGCCTAGGTTCCCTTGGAGCTTGTGCATAGTGACTTGTGTTTCCCTCTTCCATCTGCTTCCTTTTCTGGTTTCAAATATTTCTTAACTTTCATTGATGACTACTCCAGATGCACTTGGGTTTACTTCCTAAAACTTAAGAGCGAGGTTTTTAACATGTTCTTAGCCTAGAAGGCCCTTGTTGAAAAACAATTTGGTCATCAAATTATTAAGTTAAGATCTGACAATGGAGGAGAATATGTTAACAACAAGTTCACTACATTTTGCACTGAACAATGAATCCAACAACAACACACTGTTCCATATACACCACAACAAAATGGTGTAACTGAACGGAAGAACCGCACTTTAAAAGAAATGAAAAATTGTATGATCCAATCTAAGGGACTAAGTCTTCAATATTGGGATGAGGCTATAAATTGTGCAAATTACATAGTTAATCGCACACCCACTAAAGTTTTACAGGGTATAACACCGAAAGAAGCATGGAGTAAAATTAAACCAGATGTAAGTCACTTTCGTGTGTTTGGTTGTGAAGCATGGGCTCACATTCTAGATGAAAAACGGAAAGCATTGCAGCCTAAAAGTGAAAAGTGCATATTTGTTGGATATTTTGAAGATGTAAAAGGTTATAGACTTCTTCAGCCACATTTTCATGATATAATAATTAGAAGAGATGTTAAATTTGATGAAAATCTCTTGGCCTGCGAGCCTAACTTGGCGGGTGTGCCATCTTTGGCCTGCGAGCCTGATTCGACGATTGTGCCTTTTTCTTCTTCTTCCAGCTTCCTTGACAGGTTTCCAACTCCAGTTTCTGATGATGACAGTGAGGATGAAAATCCACTTCCGCTTGCTCATGTTCCTCCAATTGCACCAGCACCAATACTTCCTCGATGGGTCCGTTCAACATGTGAAGCAGCTGGCGATCTTGCTAGTGATCCTAGAGATCAACGTCGAACACGTTCTCAATTTCAGCGAGCCTCTTCTCTTTTGGCTCAAATTTCCGAGAATCATGATCCAGAAACTTTTGTAGAAGCTTCAGGAAATCTAGATTGGGATGCCGCTATGGATGAAGAATATCGTTCCTTAATGGCGAACGATACTTGGGATCTTGTTCTTCTTCCAAAAGGAAAAAAACTTTTCAGATGTAAATGGGTTTACAGAACTAAGTATGCATCAGATGGAAGTGTTGAAAGACTTAAGGCAAGGTTAGCTGCCAAAGTTTTTTCCCAAGTTGAAGGGATTGACTACAATGAAACCTTTGCCCCTGTAGCAAAAATGAACTCCATTCGTCTTGTTCTTTCCCTTGCAGCCTTACATAACTGGGAAGTCCATCAAATGGATGTCAAGTCTTCCTTCTTACATGGTGATTTACATGAGAAAATTTACATGGAACAACCTCCTGGATGTGTTCAGAATAACTCTAGCCTTGTTTGTCTCCTTAAGAAATCCTTATATGGCCTTAAGCAAGCTCCTAAAGCTTGGTATGCCAAAATGGATAGCTTTCTCCTTGACACTGGTTTTTCTAGATGCCATTCCGACCCCAATGTCTATACCAAGAAAGTAGGAAACCATCTCATCATACTTGTACTTTATGTTGATGATCTTATCCTTACTGGTAGTGACCCTAACCTTATAACCCATGTGAAATCCAATCTTAAGCAAAATTTTGAAATGTCAGACTTAGGACATTTGCATTATTTTCTTGGTCTCCAAGTCTTGCAAACCAAAGAATGAATCTTTCTTTCCCAGTCTAAGTATGCTTGTGACCTTCTTCGTCGCTTCCACATGGAAGATTGTAAACCAGCCCCTTCTCCCTTCCAGTTTGGAGTCAAACTTTCTGCCACTTGTACTTCCCCTGAAGTAGATGCCACCTTGTATCGTCAACTTGTTGGTAGTCTTTTATACTTGACTCATTCCCGTCCTGACCTTTCCTTTGTCGTTGGTCGTGTTTCCCGTTATATGCAAACTCCTCATGAAAGTCACTGGAAAGCAGCAAAAAGAATACTTCGATATATTCGAGGCACAATTCAATTTGGGATTCATTACAGTACAGGGGGGAAACCTTTGTTGGTTGGTTTTACTGATTCATATTGGGCCGGGGATTCTGATGATCGAAATTCTACTGCAGGTTATGTTTTCAGTCTGGGATATGGACCTGTCACTTGGGCTTGTAAGAAACAACAAGCACTTGCTCTTTCTTCAGCAGAAGCAGAATATTGAGCCGCAGTTAATGCCAGTCAGGAAGCTTTATGGCTTCGACAGATCCTTTCAGAGTTTGGATTCGAGCAGCAGCAGCCTACTCCACTTTGGTGCGACAATCAAAGTGCCATCAAGCTTTCCAAAGACCCATTTCTACATCAGCGCAGCAAACACATTGAGCTACACATGCACTTCATCAGAAATCTTATTCATGATAATGTTATTGAAGTTCTCTATTGCCCTACAGATGATCAAGTTGCAGACATCTTCACCAAGTCTCTTACAGAAGCGAAGTTTTCTAAACTTCGGTCTATGTTAGGAGTTCAGGAATGTGTCCTTAAGGGGGGATAGGCTCTAATGCCTCCTTCCTTCTCCTAATAGTGTCACTTTTGTAAATCCTTCAATCCTATCTCAAGTTGTTCCTAAGGGGGAATGTTAGGATATTTAGACACTTAGGAGTTAGTTAAGATCAACTTATGTAATATATCCATTAGGTAAAAGTGTGTTTCTTTAGTATGCATTAGTATGCATTTGTAAATATTCTAATCTGATGGTCATGATATGTTCTAGACATAGAGTGATCCGACGGTTCAACTTCTCTTAGATCATACCTACCATTGATCCATGGCTTAACACCCGATTGGTCTATGATCTCTATTTAAAGAGCATAGAGGGTCCTTAGCTAGTTGATTGATTATGAGAAGCTCATGTAACTTTCTTTCTTTTGCATAATAAATTGCTCCAAGTAGCTATTTGGCTGGGGCCGCGGACTGTTTCCCTCTCGAGGGTTTTAACCACGTGACAAACATCGGTGTGTTGATCTGTGATCTATTTATGTGAAGCAGTATCTGAAGGTGTTCGGTCTTTTGGGAGTACCCTGTGAACCCGAACAATGTAGCTAGGGTTAATTGGTCCCAAAGATACCTCATGAGGTAGTTAACTTAGTCATGCATGTGAAACTTGATTGTAAATGGACCTAAATAGGAAACTAGGGAACATTAGGTAGTTAAATGAGCCACACTTGCTAACTTAAGTGCATAAAATACTAAAAAGGGGGGGAACTCATACAAGAGAGTCATAATCCCTGGAAAATGGGGGTAATTGACTATATGACGCATCAACAACGTCATATCACAAGGAAGGGTTTCCCATATAGTTGTGAGCTCAAGGTCTTGTAAGATCATATTAATTCATACAGGGCACACTATGTAACAAGTCAATAGTGCAGATAACAGATCAACGACCTACTCATGAAATATACGGTCTTGTAACACCTCGTTTTTTTACCCCGAGATGTAAATATGATGTAATTATGTAACGGTTGGAAGTCGGATATGAATGGTCTAGGATGATTGAATATATTGTTGTAACCTACCCAACCTTAGAGAACACACCAAGGTCGGGTAACTGGGCTATTTGACAAAGGGGATGGTTGAATCTAAGCTAAGCACAACAGAATAATACTCTATTAAGGTTAGGCTAACATTCCAAATAATTTAAACTTCTAAAACATTCAACTATTCTGGAAGACTGCCCTTTTGGTGCAACCTAGTTTATCGATCTACATGCAATGAAGTGTAATGACATATGGAAACATTCAAACCAGTACACATTCGCATGATGACCTACTATCATTACACCTATGGGCAACCACCCATATCCATCTAATCAACTAAACCCATTAGACTTACATTCCTTCGGGAACTCAGTTTACGACAATAACATTCAACTTTTACACATTCTAAGGAAGCAGAATTTAAACAACAATTCATAACAGATCTATAATAGTTAATCCAAACTTCCAATCCCATATCAAATCTGATCTGGTACATCCATACTCAGCCATATGGTCTGCCCTAAAGATCAATATGTCCCATGTACATAATTCTATAAAAGACTAGCATATATCATCACATTAAATTCAACATAACTATATTTCCTTAAAACATATTTATACACTAATGCATGGCATATTTAATACATGAAATTATCAATCTATAAACTCATGTGGGGCCTGATACGAAAATTCCATGTATGACCACATGGACTGCACAAGTATTAGACCCATAATTGTTCATAAATTATATAAACTAGCCTCCCAGAATGTACATCAAATTAATAATTTATTCTACCATAATTAGCATATTTGTACCACTACTTTTAGATCCTATTTATCCTCGTTAAATGACATCCACAACCCCTTGGATAATATGATTCAGAATAACCATATATAACCATATGGACTGTCCTAAAATTAGACCTCCTATCAATCATAAATTCCATAAACAAGCTAGCTAAAAACGACCAGTTTAATATATAAACATACATCTTTTGTGAGTTGCCAATTTACCAACATAGGGTTAACCATTTATCATTAGCATATATAAAATTTAAACACATAATGACAGGGATCTATAAACTTCCATGGGCACATGTACAATAGCATAAAGAAATTAAATAAATAGCATAACTAATTATTTTTTATAAGGGCGCAACTGGCATCAACTGAAAAACTTTCCTCCCAAACTTATACACTATCAATCAAATACTGCTTGTGCAGGTCACCCTCGAGGCGAGGTATTGGAATTCACATGAGAAGGTCTCTTCTAACTCGATCTCTAAGGAAAATACTTGGAACACGGGAGTACACTCCTTCAAGACAAAACAATGATCATTGACCCCTCTTTCTCACGATTACCCCCCTCTCCCGAAATACAAGACTAGGATCAATGCACTTTCTTTCTCAGGATTATACCCCCTCTCCTGAAAGGAAAGCTATGGATAATGTGGTATCATTCACATGATTATACCCCCTCTCGCAAAGAACCACTTACCACAATTAACTCTCTTATATAGGATTATACCCCCTCTCCTACAAGACAAGCACAATAACTAGGTCGCTTGGTCAGGATTATCTCCCTCTCATGCAATGCCTAGCACATCCAATTAAGGAAAACACTTGCTTAGGATTAACCCCCTCTCTCGCAAGGCAAGCACAACAATGGAGTTTTCTGCATAAGATTATCCCTCTCTCTTGCTAGACAAAGTTACATTGAAGTTACGCTCTTTACCTTGCCACAAGACTTCTTAATCCTTTAAACCCCTACTAGGGCATTCAAAATCAATGGAGATTAGATCTCCCTTCTTGACCTACCAGGTGAGAAATACTAATTTGACCCCCTACTGGAGCATTTGAATTCAATGGAGAATGGATCTCCAATGCTCACTAACTCCTCATCACATGATCTCCATAACCTGCAAGACAAACTGGTGCAAAAGTGTGCAAAATCCTATGCCAAATCTCCCTTTGGAATCCACAAATACTGTCATATATCTCTCTCTACACTGACCAATAGACTCAACAATGAATGAATGGATGATATTTAGAGCAATTCGAACCTCCTTAGGCCAATTCGAATTTCCTCCAAGAGATTGACTCCATATCACTAAGGAAAGACTCCCAATCACCATGGCTTCCAAAATCACTGACTGACTTATTCAAGTTCTCAACCAAGTAACTTGAATCCACTGAGATTATCAAAGACACTCCTAACCCCTTAGTAATTTGAATTCCTCAAAGTTGGATCCAATCTACCTTAACTGGCTCTTAATCACCCATGAATTAATCCTCCTACATGGAGGTAACTCAAATCTCACCCACTAACTCGAATTTTCCCAAATTCACTCCAATGCATTCAAGATAACTCGAATTAACTAAAAAAAATCCAAATTAACTAAAGATGACTCAGATTCATCTCATAAATTGAGGAATAGTAACCTTAGACACTAATTAATTGAGGACAACTCCAATTAACTAGGCTAACTCTAACTGATTGGCAACCACTCCAGCTCACTAGATTTCTAGGTACATGGTGCATGGTGCATGGTTGCATGTCCATGTGTGCATGTGAATGGTTGCATAGGTGCATGCAAAGTGTTAACTAGACAGATTAGGACCACCAAGGTCCAATAATATCAAAATTAGGAATACTAGAGTATTGTTAGGGGGAGCCATAAATCCTAACCCCAACCCCTTCACATGTGAAATCCCAATACCCCTCGACAACATTGTTGTTCACGTTGAGCCATTATTTAGTTATAGGTAAAATAATAATAATAACATAATGTAATAAAACTCATCATAATATCCATGGTTCATGGTTCAGGCATCTAGTGCCACTATAAAAACATATACCCAAAATCACATGCGTTTGAGGCTTACCTTTGGGATATTACATTCCCTCCCCCTAAAAACAATGCATCATCCTCGATGCATACTTACTCGTACATGCCTTCATGTATGCCTTTATCATTGCAAATCTTAGAACTCCTCTTTCGAGTAGGGATGATTTTAAGGAACCATACTTATTTAAAAGTGTATAAATGTTGGCGAATATTACCAATTCTTAAAACGCCAACTATAAAATGATTGGCGATATTTTTCAAAAAATATTTTAATTTCCAAGGATTTTATATCGTCTATATAATAATTTGGCAATTTTTAGGGTGAAAAATTTTTACCCCATCAAAATCGGGCGAAACAGTGATTCAAAAAATGAAAATGGCGAATCTTTTTTGGGAGAAAAACATGGAAAAATAGCCCACTGGGTTAAAATTCGCCCCTAAAATTATCCATGTTCGAGAAACCACAATACTTCCCACTACCACCTTTTTTTTTGTCTGTATCCACATCCCATGGGGTGTGAGTTCCTTCACCTCGATAGTCCTTCAGGATATCATCATCCCTTCACTCTGTCATTTCCTTGGAATATCACCACCCCATTCCCAGGATTCTCGTGCGAGAACTTGGACTAGCAAAGTGGCTCCCAGAGTAGAATTAAGGGTCGATCTTCAATCCCCATTGTAAGGTCTTCAAACTTTATTACAAGGCCTTCAATCTTTCAACATAATACATCCACCTAGATCATATTTCAATCAACTAACCACATGATTAGCCATCAGGTATAAAGATACAAGATACATAAAATACATCTTCATGTTACATGAAATAAATTCCAATTAACCATAAGAAATACATCAGTATATACAAAGGTACACAAAAATATAGATACTTCTTCAACAAATATATTCACATCACAATATACTTTTCTAACAAGGATCATAAGGGTACTTTTTTTTAACAAATATCACAAAGATATTCATGTCACAAAGATAATTATGTGCTTGCATTTCTTTTCTTTCACAAGGTTGCATATTTCTTTTCTTTCGCCCTGCAAGGCAAACTGTGATCACTAATCCCTATTTCTCGGGATTATCTCCCTCTCCTGAAAGACAAGATTATGATTGCTATGCTTTCTTTCTCGGTATAGTACCCCCTCTCCCAAACGACAAGTTATGGGAAATGTGGTCTCCTTAATATGATTGTACCCCCTCTCCCATAGAACCACTTACTACAATAAATAAAAACTCTCTTGCTCAAGATTACCCCCCTCTCCTGTAAGGAGAGCACAACTAGGTCACTTGCTTAGGATTAACCCCCTCTCCTGCAAGGACTAGCGGAACAAATAGGAAGAAATATTGCTCAAGATTAACCCCCTCTCTTGCAATACAATCACAACAATGTACTCTCTGCACAAGATTTGCCTCCTCTCTTGCCATACAACATTGTGGTAAATGCTCTTCTTCCCTCCTAGTGCTCACCTGAATCACATTCCAATTATCATTCACATGATCGGTCATCACACACACACACACACATATACCACTTTATGCACTTTAATGTAACACACAAGGAAACTTACATGCAACAGTTCAAATATAATTGAGAAAGTCAAAATGCCATAACAACTAGTAGTAAAACCTACTACTTTTCATCTCAACAACAAGCATAAGTATTCTTTAGAGAACAATAAAAGGCCGTCATATATCAACTAATAGTAATAAATATCAACCAATATACATCATTTGTCATGCACACATCATCCATAGAGATGTCAGTCCATAATACATCAATTCATAATACCTCAACCATATATCAATCATATATTGATCATACATCGATCATACACTAATATCAACTAATGACATCCATTTATGCACCAGCTGGCCATACAAACATAAATCATAATATATCATTCGTAATAGATCAACCGGACTACATCAATCACAATACATCAAATATAATACATCAATCAGAATACATAATTTAGAACAACTAAAAGTAACCAGATACAACCTAGTATAATCTTCATCACATCAGATACCATATACATTGAATAATTCCTCATTAAATCATACCATACCATTATCATAATATCAGACCTATATATTAATAATACACATACAACTAATAACATCACACAGACACTACTGAAATTGCACTTATGTAAACACTTGACACATACACAATCTTATGTCTCGCATGCATACATACTACATTAATAGCAATCATATACATACTTCGATAGCATTATTAATTATCTATACATAACCTATAGTTTCAACCAAGGTACTTACATACTCACATCATGTAACCAAACTTCCTACCACCAAGATCTTCTATTATTCTACAATAAGATAATTACTTAGTTTTACAACACCCATACCATACATATAACACAAGAATGCCTATATATACACGTAGGTAATTCTATATTATATCACTCCTATATACCTATATAATATGACACCATATATACAACTCACCACTTTGATTACATATACTTATCTCATCAACTTTATATACATTGTAATATATATCAATATACGCTTCATAATATTATACCCCTGCCCCCCCCCCCCCACATATATATTATAAGCTTATTCTATTACACGCGTGCACACTTATACATACAGTATATACACAATATCACATACACTCAATACTAATAATTATTGCATATAATAAGGTGCACATTACGCCTACATCGATACACACACTATAATGCATACACTATGCACACACTACATACTCTATATATACCTATATTATTGGCATACATATATAAATACTTATATTATAACATATACTTGTATATACACATATATATCATTACACATTGTAATACCATATTTATTATATAACCACACCATATCTTATAAATATACATTTTATAATACATATACATAATCGATTAAAAATAAAATAATAAAAACAATTGTAAGGTTGGGGATGTGTTCTCTTCAGGTAAAACATTTACCAAAGGATACATCATTCCCCAAAGTTCTGCATATACATCCCTTGAATTTGTTACCACAAAACAAATCCAACTCCATACTAAGAGATGGAAAACTAAAGAATAACATACTATTCACCTCCAATTTTCATTCATCCAAATCTTTAGGGTTTCCCCTTCACTATTTTCACCATGAAACATCCAACGAGTGACCTCTCCATCAACCCTCCCACTTCATTCAAACTTACATCCAACCCAACAACCATCTTAACTTCCTTTGGCTTTACCTTTACACAATTACCAACTTTCCTTTGTTATGCTCCAATGCTGCCTTTTACTTCTAGAACATTAATATCCCTACCACTTCCACTCATCCTGTCACTTGATATATGCTCTTCCTTACCTAGAACTAGGATTAGATTAACCAATCTTCTCTAGAAATCTCTTTAGTTATCTACATTGAACCATTGCTCACTATTTCATAAAAAACACAAAGAAATTGCTCAAAGGGTAAACCTAGTTTTTCTACCAGAGACGATAGGAGTTATATGTCATTTCCTCCCTTATTCCTTTAAATGAAAATCTTAAAATAGTGTCATTTCGCTCCCATTACATATTTTCCATGTTGTTTAATTATAAATGTATTAAAAAACCAGACCATCTATTCCCGTCTCTTCATTTAAGACCTTTTTATTATGCCATAATTCTAACAATCTTGAAAAAGACTTAAACATGAAGATAGGACTTGGACTAAGGATATCATTCTCTCCATAGTCCACTTCTTTGATATCTTGCCCTTAAGAGCCAAACTCCATTAGAACTTGGGTGTTAAGATCCAAGCCTACAAGTCTCCAATAAACTTAAACTGACCATTACAACATGCAACTCTTCATTTCTTAAAAAAAATTATGGTTAGTATATCAAAATGCTAATATATGATTAAAATGGAATAAAAGAAAAAAGAATCAAATTGAAAAGTGTAACTTTTCCTTCAAATTTTTTCATTCTATAAAAAGTTCGCAATTACATTCCAACTTCACTCGCCCATTTATCAACAAGGCTCGTCAATTTCTCGTAATTTTCATGAGCTAATGAATTTATTTTTTAGCACCACCCGTTCATGTGAGCGTCAGGGTTTGGGCTCTAAGAAGCATAAGGGTTTGAAGGATGTGACCGCGAGGTTTGGAGCTTTAAGACGATTTAGGGTTTGAAGGGCTAGGGTTTTACATGGAAAGCAGGACAGAACTATATATTAGAGGGGTTTCGTTCATCAAAACATTGAAATTTGGACTGCGGTACAGGAGTGGTTACGGTGCTTTCATGATATGCTAGGGCGAAGCGAGTTTGTGTTGTAATCACTGTGATGAAACTTCTGTTCCAAAGCAGCCTCGGCTCTGTGATGGAAATACAACCCTCTAAGAAGTTCTGAGTGATATGTTATTGTTCGTTTCATTATGCCGTTGTATATGTTCTCTTCATTCATGTGATATTTACTGGTTAAAGGTGCTATTTCGAATAAGGTTGCATTGCTATGATGTTTTGTTTGTTTTATTTCGTTTGGTTTGTAGGATTTCATCGCCGGTCGATATGATGTAACAGTAAAATCTGTCAATCCACTGAATATCTCATGATGTGGTATATAATCTCAACAGGTTCTGATTGACCAATGCATGAACGTTTCAAAATTCTGAATTTGTTTATTTAGCTTCAAATCTACTGCATGTTTGGCATTGTATATGTTTTCGCTTACGATTGGGGTTTAATAATTTTGTTTGGAATTCATTCTTACGATTGGAGAATCAGTGTTTTGTTCATGTGCAAAATCTTGTCATTCCCGGGTATGCACGAATTTCCCTTTCATAGGTCTTAGCATGCACAGGGGATAAACATGTTAGATTCCAGAAAACTAGCTACTACTTGATGTGAACACAGTTGTTCTTTTCATAAAAATAACTACCAAAGTTTATTGTGTTAAATAAACTGGCAATTGCCCAAGAAGGTGCAATTATAAGGCGATAGGTCAGGGTGGCATTGGTACAATGAGGTTCGGTTTTATCTGAAGTTGTTTCTATGGGAATTTTGACTCGTCTTGACAAAGGGATGGGAGCCCTTTGAAACTGTTTAATTTTTGTTTCATCTTCTTGCATGAGAGTGAGCCATGATATTCAGATTGGTGTACACAATGTACAACACCATGATTGACCCAATGAATGGCAGTTTGGGCACCATTGCTTTGGTATGCATTGGATTCATTGTTGGCACCAACATGTTGGCAAAGGGAGCTTTCAATGATGTTTTGATGAATCTGGCAAGAGCATTTGGGCCAGCTTTAGTGAGCTGGACATGGGAGAACCACTTGATATCACTAAAACCAACTAAAACCAACATGAGAGTCAGCAAGGGACTACACTTAAAAAATTGATTACGATTATCATTCACATAGTAGTCATTATAGATTATAGAGAATTCTTTTGGGAGATCCATCAAGACCATGATAATTGAGAATTGAACTCTGGGTGTTAAGGAATAACTAATTCCCTTACTGCATAATAAATAGCAAGCCTGCATGAAGAAGTAGGGAAGTTGGACTCTGCAGATATATGGGGCTCATGCATGTGAGTTGAACCAAATTTGACATAAGAGATGTTTGTGGTTTGAATCTTGTAGAATTAGACTAAGTAGGGAAGTTGGACTCTACAGGTATATGGGGCTCGTGCATGTGAGTTTGAACCAAATTTGACATAAGAGATGTTTGTGGTTTGAATCTTGCAGAATTAGACTAAGACCGATTGGTCCCAGATTCTTAATTGCCCTTTCCATTGAACGATAGGAACCTCCCCTTTGGGGAATTGGCTAATCAATAGCTCTTCAAGGGCAGGTGGTTTTATGTAAACGATACATAGGATCATTGTTTCAGCTACTTAAACATTTAGTTTGGATCTCAAACATATGCGCTTCCAAACATCTATCATAAAGGCATTCAAGGCTTAGCACACAAATGACTTTTTTAATGGGATGCATAAGCTATCTACCCGACCATTTGCACCGGGGCATTGGGGCCCACTTGACGTCGTCCAGTGATACCTTACTTCGTTATCCTTTCGTGAGACCAAGACCTACAGGATTCTGCTTCTTCTTTGGTGTTAGCCCAACTGCTTCTATCTACTGTAAACTAAGATCAAAGACAAATATTTATTTTTGCAGTTTTCCTTTGAGTTTAGAATAAATATTTTCTTCCCTTTAAATGGTTTGCCATGTCTTAGTTTACAGTTGATAAAAGTAGTTGGGTTTAACATGGGAGAAAAAGTAGGATTGTGTAAGTCTCGATCTCACCGAAGGGTAACAGAGTAAGCTGTCTGTAACGTCCCCGACCCTCTGACCGGCGAGGAAGACGCTACCAAATCATCAAAAGCCTCTGGGCAAACAGCTCCATGAACATGAAAAGGCATAATGCTGAAATATAAAGCTTAAAACATAAAACAATAGCAGAAGCAAACACACATTTATTTGAG
Organism: Pseudotsuga menziesii; assembly: GCA_001517045.1. NCBI lineage: Eukaryota > Viridiplantae > Streptophyta > Pinopsida > Pinales > Pinaceae > Pseudotsuga > Pseudotsuga menziesii. The sequence goes on along the minus strand of LPNX010664913.1, from coordinate 782,780 downwards.
CATACCACATGTTCATCATATTCATTAATCAGTAAATACAAGTGCAGAGACGGAATAGTCAAGAATACTTATCTTAAAAAGAATTTGTCCTGCAACCAGCTACGTCGATGCAACGTTCCACCCAACCATAGGCTAGCGTACTCATCAATCTCTCAGCAACACTGCCACCCCCGAGTTGGGCATGATTCCTCAAGGAATAAGGGTCAAAGCAGGCTTCCACATAGCCAAGGTACACAAATCAGCCAAGCCCACACAGTATGGTTTATCAGGCCGTCAAGGAGCTAGGAAAGGCTAAATGCTAAGCTGGTGGTCTCAATGGAGAGCTAAGGATGCCTACATTAGAGTTAACATGACTTCTAAGGCATCCACATACCCAACACCAAGAATCAGTGTTTTCTCTGCTTCGCAGTCCTGCAGGCCCTGACTTCCCTTTCCAATACTCTTCAAGGGTTGTGGAGAAGAAAGCCAGCAGTCTAACTCTGTCTGAGTGGCTCCAAACACCAGTTTTCTCAAGCATACCCAGCCTCTAATCCTATTTTCAACAGTCCAAAGACCAACCACTGCATACCGCAGTAAAACAAACAGTTCACAGCTCTGTGAAGAAGATAAAGACAACAGGGTGACAACCCAAACGAAAGGGTGAACACAGCTCAGATCAAACAAGCCGATTCAGAGTTATTCTTGGCCCTAGTGTGGCAGAAACAACTCAGAAGCAACCCCACAAGATATTCTGCACACACAGCAACCAAACCCCAGGGAAAGATCAACAACCCAATCTCATAATGAAACAACGGGAACCTTACACAGTCCGTAGGTGGGGAAGAAGACGGATTCCCAGCATTGATAAGGAAAGCATATAAATAGCAGAACCGTGCCTTTCAGGCCGATCTTCCATCTTGTCGTGCGAGATCATAGTCTTCCAACCCCTGCGTGAGGAAACCCATACCGATTTTCGATCTGTGCGTGAGGATGAACAAATGATGGAGGGAAATCCCCAAATAGTGTGAGAGGAGAGTGAACAGAACAACTCTCTCTACGTGAGGATGTCCAGAACGACTAGCGGTGGTAGCAAAAACCAGCACCCTGCGTGTGTAAGCAAGACCAGAACATCCGAAGAAATGGGATTGTGGGAGAGTGGGGTGAAATGGTGACCGTCCCCCTGCCCTTCACGTGAGGAAGAGCAAGCTTGCTGGTGGAGTGGACATGGGGCAAGGACTGGCAATCCTGCCACTCACCACCCCCAGCCATAACTGCTCCCAACTAATCGAATAGCAGAAGTTTAGTGGGTGGTCGACACATGAAAAACTCCCAATGGCTCCCACGGTTTAGACAACAGCCCCCCCCCCCCCACTTAACCTTTGGAATCATGCCATTTTTTATTTAACTTTGCATCGTCGTAGTTGGCTATAGGTTTAATTTAATTGATGTGCATATTTACATGATGCCAAAACTCTAATGTGCTGGATAGCACGATATACCATCGGCAACGATCCCTATTGCTGAAACATACACAACCAAATCGATGGTGGGGCTTTTGCCTTTAGCTCCACACCACGATTAGTTACAAAATATACATCATGTACCTTTTATGCAAACGGGGTCAAAACCGGGGTATTACAATCCCCTCCCCCTTGGAATAACATCGTCCTCGATGTTCCAATACATAGGAATACATATACAATTTGCACATCAAAATTTCAAAATTTTGTAGATTTGTCCCACGTTCAATTATTTACTTTGAACTTTCAGGACCAAGCCCCTCGGCTTCCATGAGCTTCTTCTGCTGGTTCTCAGCTTTCGGCTCTTCCCCAAGTCTAGGAACTTTGTGGCTGCTGCCCTCTTTATGTTCCCTCGTTGGGCAGTCCCGGCGTAAATGATGTCCTCCCCATTTCCAACATTTCGCTGGTTGCGTCATCTTTACCTACTCAATTTCCTTTGAGTCTTCATGCCTGGATCGTTTCTTAACGGATCGCTTGGACGAATGTCCTATCATTGATCCACTTTCATTTCCTTTGCCTTTACGGATTGCTCCCAGAAGGCTTTTTACCTCCTTTTGCAAAACAATAGAGTCTTGCAAAATCTAGTGGTTCATCTCATTCTGCCTTTTCTGTATCTTGAGCATCTCTCCAAGATTCTCTTGGGTCCTGACAATTGTTTGAAGGAGACTTCCAGCCAAGTCCAGCAACTTTTGGTCTGCTGCCATGATCAATGTGCACCACTGGATTTCACCTTTATCACCTGTGAAATGCATCATTGAAATTCTGTCAGACCAAGCATAATATAGGCATCAATATCAGCCAGTTAATTGCCCAATTGGCATGACAGTCCAAGTCTCATCAAGGAGACTTTCATATTTTTCATGCCTTCCCAACAGGCACATGAGCTCATTCATGTCCATTCTTGGGCAGGGAAATAACTATTCCAGCATTCACAATTTACTTTAAGCAAATACACACATTCTATTTTCAGTCATACATGCATTCAACAATCTTTTGTTTTCACAATGCATAAATATATATATATATATATATATAATAAAAAAGGCAAGAGAGAGCAGCAAGAATTTTTTTTTTCCTCTTTGTTTTGTTCCATCCTGGAACCCACACCACCGCTGTGGCTTTTCATGCTCTCAGCCTCTTTCACTTCACCGTGAACGCTGGACCAATCCCTCTTGGTCATGACACTTAGTGTCTTTGGTCTATTTCAGACCTCTCAACCATGGAGCCTCCCCACATGGTTTGTCTCGGCTGCTAGGACTTTCACAGTCTCACTAGCACCTTTTTCATTACTGCTCATTCTGAGCTCTTCAGGACAGTCACATGTCCACATGCACCCCTAGGATGCTTTCATAGTCCTCGCTCCCAGCGATACTTATATTCAAACATTGAATAGATTCACATGTTTAGTTTATTTTCATCGGTTCTTATCTCTTAAACAAGAGCTTAAAACATCATAACCAAATCATATACACATGTATATTCATAAGCAAGAAATTGCAAAATAATCCAATACTTATCTATATTGTGTGTTTCCTCGTTGGTCCACAGGATCATGCTTCGCTTTGCAAGCCTTGGGATCGCGTAGGGACTTGGATGTTAGGCCAGCACGCAGGCTGCTTCACAACATCCTTTTATATATATCAGGCACGGTCAAGCCAACCTTCAGTTAGGTTTATCAGACCGTCAACAAATCGCCTGCACTTATATCAACAATGCACTTATATCAACAACCAATCATCAGCCAAGCCAACACCGTTGGGTTTATCAGGCCATCAACAATAACACATGCACTTATATCAACAATAAACGATCATTTCTAGGTCTCATCTTCGGTCATGAGCTCTAATTCCACTACCCCATATCACACAAGAGACCACTCCCTTCTTTGAGTTGACAGACCCTCAGGAATAATCTCCTTCTGTGTGCTCTTTAGTAGAAGGTAGGATGAGCTCAAGCCATTGTCCATTCAGTGTACAATACCAAACTACATCTATTTAGGCTGACAACACAAACAATATAAGCATATTCGTTAGCGTTATTGCTCTAAAAACCGTAATCATGTTTCATATCATTCTCTATCAAGTATTGAGACACCAGGAGTGCGTCCACTCCCTAGGGTGTAATCAATATTGAAAACCCTTCCATGATCTGACATCGGAAGAGTGTGCACCATTTTCCGGTGTGTGCCATGTAGGCCCTATTCATACTCAAGCAATCGGTCATAATGGAAATAAAACCAAAACATGTTCTGCATATTGAATTTAACAATTTGACATGCATATTCTTAGCTAGGGTCACAAAACACTTATCCATTTGCCGATGCAATATTCCTTCGTTAAGGAGGAATGGAGGCTCCCTTCTCTGAGTTGACAGCCCCTCGGTTTGCCATCCCAACTCCTTTTTACATTTCATATTCACACAAGTCTTATCGACATAATCCGTACCATTCCACTCATGTTGCTTACTAAACATGTAGTGTAGATGAGACATTTCCAAAATGTCCAATGGAGTTTCACCCGAAACCCAATTCCAAGATAAGGGAAAACCTTCCCATGAAGTTTGGCTCATGCAGGCCATCACACATGATCTTCCTGCAGTGTGTACCCCTGGCACATTCATCAAGTAGCCAAACAGTCAATCAATATCTACTAATACAATCCAAATTTGATTGTTCCATAACCAAGCAATAGCATTAGTAATTAAATTCAATATGAATTTGCAACTCTGTTTACTACAGAAATTGATTTGCTTGGCAATGAGGCGATCCTCAATTGTGGGTTTCTTGTAAGCAGCACCACTATGCCCATTATAATTTTATGATTACTAGCATAACATGAATACCCACTTACAATGCATCCACCTGACACAATCTTATGCAAGCCAATAGTGATTAATAGTTGTCAGCAATTTCTTAAACCCGAAACTTTACAATTCAAATTTAACAACCCAACATGCATACAAACTATTTTCACAGCCATGAGACTCTTCTCATAAGGTTTGGCTCTTGCACATGGTAGATTTCGGCCTTTGTCATGGTCTTACCCCAATTACCATGCCCCAAACAATCTACCCGAAACCTGAACCTCAGTCAGCCAAACACTTAGTAAGTCTTGATGCATTTAACTTTTTTATTGCTGCAACAATCACTGAAGCATTTTCAGAATTTATAAAATTCAAACACTTCCAGCTGTTAATCACATCAATATTACCAAAACTCATTTACTTCACGCAATCATTATCATACTAAAATTCGCAAGGTCACATCATTTATGCCAAAATGAAATATTCAGATACTCCTTACTCCACAAGCGTATCATTGTACCATCTTGCCCTTCCATAGAGCATTTCCGGCAACCAATCGATCATGACTACCCTCTTCATACACTTACTATCCTGCATTCATAACAGCTCTTGAAATGGTTCCAGAATTGTCATCAATTCATCATTTCAGTCATTAGTTATTCATAATATCACATGCACTACTTCAATGCATTCATACACTTGCATCGCAACATTTGCACCCATACTTATGTATGCATATCTACAACATTTACTCATACTTTTCATATGCACTCATTCAATGCATAACTACAAGATTTATAAAATCTTTTAATGCATACCCACTCAATGCTATCTTGCATTGATTCAGGAATACTATGCATTCAAACATACCAGGCATGGCCTAACCATGACTACTTCATATATGATGCGTGACTATAATCAAGATCATCAGTGCTTACATTCCTTGGGCTACTAAGCTCATAACAACACATACAGGCATGATACATTTTTGTATGAATGCAGTCTAAATTTTAGATACCCATATGGTATGAGACCTTTTGTTTTTACCACTCCATGCCATTGTCATAATTAAATTCTTACCTTCATGGGTCCTGCTTACACTCTTGACATTACCAGTTTGGTTAGTCCTTGGCAGGAGTTTACAGAATTTGCTCACCAACTTTTGATTCTGGACTTGTTGCCTTATCCCTTTCTCCATAGGGCTGCTAGTCACATTCGTCAGCATCAGCAACATATTCAGCCATGTCCATGTTGTCATTGGTTTTTCCACAAATGCCAACACCAATGTAATAATTATCATTAGTGGCTCATTATAAATGTATAATTCTCACTATTCTTCCCAACATGTAATATCTTATGCATGCAAGACATACCCTCATACATTTCATGTATAAAACTTGTAATCATAATTAGCAAGACAAGGTTTAAGGAATTTTCCCTTTTCAAATCCCTCATCTTTGCATGGAACTCCTCTTCCACACAACAGCTGGTTTGACTTCATAGTCCTTGCTATCTCTAGGCATGCAATTCCCGAATTTGTCCATGTTGACAGCAACACACTTTCCAAGCAATCACTAGTACTTTTCAGCTCCGTATTCAAATTCTGGTGATTTTTTCTTCTTCCCTACTGGATAAGCTTTCCAATGCCTATCCACATGCTTCATTCTGACCTCGGGTGTGAAAACCACACTATTTCAAAAATGATGGCAAAACACACCACTGAATTTTGGTCTGAAATGCTAACTTTAGCCACCTAGGGTTTTCTCCCTTTTTCAGTCCTGAAAATGCTAAAAATCTAATGAGAATTCACTGCAAAACCCACTGGAACACTAGCTGGAACTGCCAAAAATTCCACTGGAAAAACCTAAACCTTCTTTCTCCCTATCAGGTCTCTTTCCAACTAAGTTTCCGATGTTTTGGTGGCCAAAAGCTCTAGTTTTCTCTGCGCTCATCAGTGGCCTGTTCATCTATTTCCTTCCGTCGTTTTGGCGGCCAGAACCACTAAGTTTCTCCGCTGCATCGACGGTTTCATCAGCTAAGGTATTCCGCTGTATCAGCGGCTCCAACAACTTGATTGTGGTTTCCGCAGACCATATAAACCCGTCGGCGGTTTCGTCAACTAATTTTCGGCGATCCGATCCACTAGTCTTCCCCGTCGCATCGGCGATTCAAACAACAACCCTCTCTGTGGTGTCGGCGACTGGGGCACTATCCATCGGGTGGATAACTCCTTAGGCATTCGCAACGGCGGCAATCAAACTCACTGTGGTTCTCGCGGACCGTAACTCTATTGGCTGTCGGAAACTCTATCCACTGTGTGTCGGCGACTTCAACAACTAAGGTTTTCCGATGGTGGCATGTCGGGAATTGGAAGCACTAATTGTTACAGCATCGGCGATCTGATGCGTTATCCATCGGGTGCATAGTCCCATAGACTGCCGCAACGGCGGACGCACAAAAAGCTAGATTTTTCCGATGCTCATCAACGATTTCATCCACTAAACTTCTCTGACGCTTTTTGCACTTAGAGAAATTTCGGAAATTTTCTTCCCTTGTTTGTCGCCACGTCAGCTCTTCGAACAACTAACTTTCACCGTCGTTTCGGCAGTCTTCGGGAGATCTCCGCCGAAACTTCGGCTTTGCCTTCAACTAATTTCCGTTGTCACATCATCGACACCTTCTTCATCTATCTATCGGCGATCCCATCTTCTATTTTTCGCCGATGTTTCAGCGGTTTTGTCAACTAAATCTCGCCGACGTTCTTGTACTTCAAATTTTTCAAATTTTTCTTCTTCTTTCTCCTCCGCGTCAGCGCTTTCGTCCTCTATCTTCCGCTGACATCGATGGTCTTTATCGGCGGTCCGTTTAACTAAACGAGCCGGTGTTTCGGCGGTTCCATCATCTAAATCTCATAGATCCCTTCGATTGATCTTCGTCGATGGTCGCAATACTTAGATTTTTTTTTGAAATTTCCTCCTTAATCTTCTTTCCGCCGCCGCTGTTGGTGGCTTCACCAACTAACTTCCTGTCCTTTTTGCCGACGTCTCGGCGCTTACGCCTTCTAATTTTCGCCGATCAATCTACTAATCTCCACCATCGTTTTGGCGATCTCATCAACTAAGTTTTTCTGATGCTTTCAGCACTTAGGAAAATTTCGGCAAAAATTACTTCAAGATCCCGCCGCCGTGTCGGCTATTTCCTTAACTATATTTCGACATTTCGGCTACGCCATCAACTAATCATCTGCGATCCAATCCTTTAATCATCGTCGATCCACTTCACTAGGCATCTTCATCCTCTATTCATTGGCGACCGCATCTTCTATTCATCGGCGATGCCAACAGCTAAACTTTTTCGACCGCCGATGATCTCGTGCCTTACAAAAATTTTGGAAATTTTCCGCTTTGTCTTTCACCGCATCGGCTATCAGAACAACTATCCGCCAGAAGGATAGTCCACTAGCTAGCCACAACGGCGGACGCATAATCTATTAGTTTCTTCTGATGTAGTTCATCGATAGTTCCATCGTCTAAACATCGACGATGTAATCAACTAACTCCCGCCGATTGCCGATGGTCTGACTTAGAAGATTTTTCAAAAGTTTTCTCTCCGCCGTTGCTGTCGGCGGTTCAAGCAACTAATTTCTACTCTTTTCCGCCGACGCTTCGACTACCCCATCCACTAATCATCGCCAATCCAGTTGACTAAGCTTCGTCGACGGGCAAGTCTGTATCGGGCAGTCTTTCAACTAGTTGTCTGCTTCATCGGAAAGGCTTCCCACTAAGTCTTCCGATGCGCCGACGGTCAATCACTTAGAAAATTTTTTCTTCAATGAAATTTTTCTATCATTCATAGATTTCTTCCTGCTGTGCTCTGGCAATCTGCCTCTGCTAACTGGTTTTTATGGCCCTCTAAGGCCCAAATGCTACAATGCTGGCTCTATCACTGCATCCTCACGGCCCATTTAGGCCCATGCTGCAACCAGAGCTTTGATACCATACTGTAACGTCCCCAACCCTCTGACCAGAGAGGAGGACGCTACCAAATCATCAAAAACCTCCAGGAAAATAGCCCGATGAATATGAACAGGCATAATGCTGAAATATAAAGCTTAAAACATAAAACGATAGTGGAAGCAAACACACATTCATTCGAGCATACCACATGTTCATCATATTCATTAATCAGTAAATACAAGTGCAGAGACGAAATAGTCAAGAATACTTATTTTAAAAAAAAATCGTCCCACAACCAGCTACGTCGCTGCAACGTTCCACCCAACCATAAGCCAACGTGCTCATCAATCTCTCAGCAACACTGCCACCCCCGAGCTGGGCATGATTCCTCAAGGAATAGGGGTCAAAGCAGGCTTACACATAGCCAAGGTACACAAATCAGCCAAGCCCACATAGTAGGGTTTATCAGGCAATCAAGGAGCTAGGAAAGGCTAAATGCTAAGCTGGTGGTCTCAATGGAGAGCTAAGGACGCCTACACTAGAGTTAACCTGACTTCTAAGACATCCACACACCCAACACCAGGAATCAGTCATTTCTATGCTTCGCAATCCCTCAGGCCCTGACTTCCCTTTCCAATACTCTTCAAGGGTTGTGGAGAAGAAAGCCAACAGTCTAACTCTGTCTGAGTGGCTCCAAACACCAGTTTTCTCAAGCATACCCAGCCTCTAATCCTATTCTCAACAATTCGAAGACCAACCACTACATACCGCAGTCAAACAAACAGTTCACAGCTCTGTCAAGAAGATAAAGACAACAGGGTGACAACCCAAACGAAAGGGTGAACACAGCTCAGATCAGACAAGGCGATTCAGAGTTGTTCTTGGCCCTAGCGTGGCCAAAACAACTCAGAAGCAACCCCACAAGATATTCTGCACACGCAGCAATCAAACCCCGGGGAAAGATCAACAACCCAATCTCATAATGAAACAAAGGGAACCTTACACAGTCCGCAGGTGGGGAAGAAGACGAATTCCCAACATTGATAGGGAAAGCATATAAACAGTAGAACCGTGCCTTTCAGGTCGATCTTCCAGCTCGCCGCGTGAGATCACAGTCTTCCAACCCCTACGTGAGGAAACCCATACCGATTTCCGATCTGTGCGTGAGGATGAACAAATGATGGAGGGAAATCCCCAAGCGGTGCGAGAGGAGAGTGAACAGAACAACTCTCTCTGCATGAGGATGTCCAGAATGACTCACGGTGGTAGCAAAAACTAGAACCCTGCGTGTGTAAGCAAGACCAGAACATTCGAAGAAATGGGATTGTGGGAGAGTGGGGTGAAATGGTGACCGTCCCCCTGCCCTTCATGTGAGGAAGAGCGAGCTTGCTGGTGGAGTGGACATGGGGCAAGGACTGGCAGTCCTGCCACCAACCACCCCTAGCCATAACTTCTCCCAACTAATCGAATAGCAGAAGTTTAGTGGGTGGTCGACACATGGCAAACTCCCAATGGCTCCCACGGTTTAGACAACCCCCCCCCCCTTAACCTTTGGAATCATGCCATTTTCATTTAACGTTGCACCGTCGTAGCTGGCTGTAGGTTTAATTTAATTGATGTGCATATTTACATGATGCCAAAACTCTAATGTGTCGGATAGCACAATATACCATCGGCAACGATCCTTATTGGCGAAACATACACAACCAAATCGATGGTGGGGCTTTTGCCTTTATCTCCACACCACGATTAATTACAAAATATATATCATGTACATTTTAATGCAAACGGGGTCAAAACCGAGGTATTACACTATCACTTGACGACAACGGGTAGGCCTTGGTGTAAATTGTTGGTTAGATAGCTTACTCCATCAGTAACGGTGTGTTGAGGTCTCAAATTTTCTTGTATTTCGGTTATCTATCCCGATCATGGGCTTCAACATGACAAAGCACGCGACCAAGTGTGAGGAGTTCTTGATTGGGTCAATTGTAACTAAAGAAAGTTCCCATAAACAAATTAATGATTTTGGAAATGTGTGGCACATTCTTATTTGTTATAGGGACAACAACATATATGGAATCTAGAATAGTGTTTTCAAAAGCACCCTCTGATAGAAAAACACATTTGATGTAAACATTAGAATATAAAAAGGATTGTATTCATTTGAATAGTTAAAGACACTTAAATGAATCAAAACAATTTGAAGTCAATAAAATGAATGGACTTCTTTTGAAGTTTCTAAATGCTACATGTTTTTAGAATTGCTTAGATTTTATATTTATAGAGGTAGTAAATTCTTAAATGTAAGGATATATGAATCAAAATTCTTAAACACAAGGAATTATGAATAAGATTAAAAAGAAAATATATTGATAATTGCCCTTTATGGTGAAAGGAGACTCTATAAAAATATCATACTAAAATTAGTAAAGAAAAAACTTAAATTTATATAATAATTATAATTATAAGATATGTGCGAAGATAAAAACTTAAGCTATATATAACAATTAAGCCATATATAACAATTAATCAAACTTAAATTGATATAATAATTATAATTATAAGATATGTGTGAAGATAAAACTTGAGCCATATGTAACAATTAATCAATGGTGATGTTTTTAAGTTCTAGGTAGCACGATATACCATCGGCAATGATCCCTATTGCCGAAACATACACAACCAAATTGATGGTGGGGCTTTTGCCTTTAGCTCCACACCATGATTAATTACAAAATATATATCATGTACATTTTAATGCAAACGGGGTCAAAACCGAGGTATTACACTATCACTTGATGACAACGGGTAGGCCTTGGTGCAAATCGTTGGTTAGATAGCTTACTCCATCAGTAACAGTGTGTTGGGGTCTCAAATTTTCTTGTATTTCGGTTATCTATCCCGATCATGGGCTTCAACATGACAAAGCACGCAACCAAGTGTGAGGAGTTCTTGATTGGGTCAATTGTAACTAAAGAAAGTTCCCATAAACAAATTAATGATTTTGGAAATGTGTGGCACATTCTTATTTGTTATAGGGACAACAACATATATGGAATCTAGAATAATGTTTTCAAAAGCACCCTCTGATAGAAAAACACATTTGATGTAAACATTAGAATATAAAAAGGATTGTATTCATTTGAATAGTTAAAGACACTTAAATGAATCAAAACAATTTGAAGTCAATGAAATGAATGGACTTCTTTTGAAGTTTTTAAATGCTACATCTTTTTAGAATTGCTTAGATTTTATATTTATAGAGGTAGTAAATTCTTAAATGTAAGGATACATGAATCAAAATTCTTAAACACAAGGAATTATGAATAAGATTAAAAAGAAAATATATTGATAATTGCCCTTGATGGTGAAAGGAGACTCTATAAAAATATCATACTAAAATTAGTAAAGAAAAAACTTAAATTTATATAATAATTATAATTATAAGATATGTGCGAAGATAAAACTTAAGCTATATATAACAATTAAGCCATATATAACAATTAATCAAACTTAAATTGATATAATAATTATAATTATAAGATATGTGTGAAGATAAAACTTGAGCCATATGTAACAATTAATCAATGGTGGTGTTTTTAAGTTCTAGATTATTAGCTCATTTCTTTGTGAAATATAAGTCCTTAATCAATTAAAACTAAAACCACTATATTTCACCTTATCACTAGTATCTAATAGAATTATAGATATTATCTTGGTTATAAATAAGGTTTCCACAAAGTGGTTATGTTATATCCCAAAGTATCTATTCATTAACCTTATATATAATTTAGATGCTAAAACCTTTTAAGATCATATTTAAAAGAATAAACTAATATTTTCACACTAAATTTAATCAATAATTTTTAAATTAAAAACATCTATATATAATTTTTATATATTAAATGGATTAAATAATATATATTTTTGTAAGCACCTATGGAGTTTTTTACTTAAGGAGTGTCTTAATAGTACACCCACTCACCATCTATTATACACCATGTGCGCAAGGATTTAATATATTAAATTTGACATTTCACTATTTTTTTAAGTTTGTACCCATTCCATTTACAACTTATCATCTCAATTACTCATTACCAATTGCTCTAACAATAAGAGCCACGTGGTGGCAATGTTCCCGACATTGCCACTTGCTATGGAGAGGAGCTATTTGTATGTAGCTTTTGAAAATTGATGCATTTGAAGATGAATGGTTTAATTGTTATTTTGGTAAAAGATGAGAGATATGGATGTATATATTTCAATCCTCTTAACTAGGCTTATGAGGCACTTGGAATCACCCATTGCATCACATTAATGAAAACTTGGAATCACCCATTGTATCAAGTGGATAATGTCAATAATGAAAACTTGGAATCACCCATTGTATCAAGTGGATTTGTACATTGATATATTAGCGGCAGCAATTTTAAAGCTGCTAGAATTTGTGGATTTGTACATTGATATATTAGCGGCATCAATTTTAAAGATTCCATAATTTTAAAGCAACAATTTTTAAACTGTCGACAATGTTGTGCATGTTATCAGCACCCGTAGGCACACTTATCATGCTTTCAATATCTTAGCATAGAAATAATACACAAGGAGAATATTATATACATTAATGTACTGTGTATATTTACCTTGTCGAATGGTTCTATATAGAGCAGTGTTATATCCTGGTAATTGCTCACTCGCGTATGAAGAATGCTGCGAAGATAGTAATATCCATTATTTAGTGAAAAAAGCATTCATCTCTCTCTCTCTCTCTCTCTCTCTCTCTCTCTCTCTCTATATATATATATATATATATATATATATATATATATATCCACATTCAGGGTCGAAGCTCAAAAATCTCTGCGGTGCTAAAACAGGTTTACAAAATTTACTCATTTAACCTGAAACACCTGCGAAGATTGTCTTCAATTTCTTCTTCATACCAAAAGCAGAAGTGTCGTCCCTCTCCGAGAGCGTGGTTTAGAATCCTTGACACTTCGTTGGAAACAGTCGTCGTGGTAATCCGGTTGTCGTTCCCATTAGTTCCTATTAACATATGCATTACTATACAAATGTACATTTCCATTGATGGAAACGGTCATGAAAAAAACGCAGCATTTTAATTAGAGCCTGAGCAATTTCCACTAAAGTTAAACGTAGAATTCTCTACATTTGCACGGCACTAAAATCAAGGAAGTCATATATTCTTGTACTGAAACACAAGCTATTCATTTCGTCCTCTTCTGTCCTTATTTTGTCAACATCTATTCTTCCTTTCCTTTTTTATTTCCAAATTATGTCTATTCAATAATGATAACTCAAAGGAAAAAATATGAGCAATAAATAATTGATGTTGCATCCTTACTAGTAAACCCTAAAAGGCAAGAAGTATGTAACAAGAAAAAAAGAAGAGAGTAAAGTAACTCACCTCCCCTTAATTTGTTCCTTAATACTTACTAACCATCATCATAATCAACTAAAGGATCAGTCTGGTGATACCTTGGAAGGCAAATTCCCCAACTTCAATTTAGGAAGGCCGAGAATCACAATGTTCAGGCTCTCTAGCATCAGCCTTGAATCCCACTTTTCGCCTTTAAAACATCCTATATAGCTTCACAAACATAAAACAAAAAATACTAATATGCAGTAAAGTGACTAAAACAGTAGTACTATAAATTAAAAAGCTGAAGAAATCTTAGTGTCGTGCCATTATTAAAGTGATAATAGATGGAGAAAGCTGGAACATAGCATGAGGGATGTTTATCTTCTTTGCAACCTATAGATCCCATGGAAGAAATGGGTTGTAAGCGATACAACGCATAGGAGGAGCATCCCCCTGGCCACATTCAGCTGCTGGATCAGCTGCTCCAATGAGCAGGTGAAACCTAACTGCTCTTACCAAGTAGATCAAGTTTTAGATTCAATTAATATAAGCAACATCAATCCTAAAAGGAATGTTCTTTACTGGGGATGTTACTCAAGGTAAGCGGAATAATCTCAAACACTTTTTTGACCTTATGGGACTTCAATCAAGGTAAGGTTGAATAATCTTAGACAAAATTTTGACCTTATGGGACTACACTTAACTTTTCATTTTCATTTTCGGTAAGAATACACATTGAAACCCTAATTTTTTTTATGCCACAGGTATCAAACCCTATGAATTCACAACGAGCAATCACACCCATGTCATCTATAGAAGAGAACAACAAATAAAATTGAATACAATCATGCTTCTCTTGGTTTTGGATTACAATGGCTAATTTCATGTTCTTACCATTTGATGAATCATCCCCAACGAACAACAATCCCTAAACAAAATCTCCGTTCCAAACAAGTATCGTCATACCAAATTTTAAGCTACAAGAGTCGGTTTGTTTCTGAGTTTCATGAACAAATGAAGAGAAACCATAGATGGAATTGACTACAAACAAGGAATGGTACGCATAGTGAAAATGTATAAAGAGCTTCAACTTTTCGTATGAAGATGGTGTAATTTTTGCAGAGATAACTGGCGGTGATCTGTACCAAAGCTTCTATTTTTTTCTTCTTCTCTCTGGAAAAACATGCAACAACAAACAAATTCGGATTCCGAGGGAAGCTTGAAGACCGAGAAGCTAGGAAATGGTCAAATATGGAAATCATAATGAAAGATAGTGATTGATGTAGCAAACCTTTGAAGAGTGGGTTTGCATCCCAAAATTGATGAAAAGATTTTCATTACCTGCTGGATGTCGATTGCAAATGACTTTCAAATACTAATCGTCGACATTATCCCCATCGCCTCTTTCTTGAATTGCAAGTTGAACATTAAAAAAACAAATAGATTTTACAAATAACCACTGGGATCGGATTTATTTTGAAGAATCATGATTTCTAATTGCACCAAGCAAAGGTAAAATGTATGGATTACTAAAATCTACCATTTGAGTCTATGAAAACATTGTTAGGTGATTGATTCAACAAATTTTTGGTTTAGAATTTACCAAATAAACAGGTATAAAAGATAGAATTTACCGTTTGATCCAATATTAATTTATTGCACTGCACCATCTTTTATTTTCTTTTAGGCCGGTGGGAGGTATTACAAACCTTGAAAGAATGATAAGCTCAATGTGGAATTCAAATCCTTACCGATACTTCGGAGAGTTGGCTATCTCGGCAAAAATTAGAGCACCTTCATACTTTTGTTCAAGATCTCTGTACATTTTAGCTCCGCTTAACATTCCTTTTTTGCAGTCCAATCCATCTAGGCCTGCTTTTGATTTCTTCATGTAGCTCAGAGCCCAGCCAGTTGTTGTTCATATGATTAGAAACAACATGGATGATGTTTGAGTCGAGGAAGGTCGTCTGGAATGCACTCGAAATCTATTAGGAGCTTAAGTTGTTCCAGATATTCCTTGGCTTGAATGACTCTGTCATGATTGTAGCTGAAAGTAACTAACGTGACGAGTAAACCCCTGGAGGAGACGTTTTTTGGCAAACTGAAGCATTGTATTTGTATGGTCAATCGCAGGGTATGACAAGACCATGATGCGAGCCTCATAGTATTATTCTATGTATCCATGACTGAATTGCAAGAGATTAAGCATATTGCACTGTGTATTAATAGGTATAAAACTCGCCTCACAACACACGGCCATAGGTAGAGAAACAACCAACCATAGAAATTTAAAGACGTGAAGAGAAGGGTTAGGAAGCTCAAAATGAAATTTGCTTATGTTCTATGTGAAAGGGCCAAACGATGCATATGACAACAGAAAAAATGCTTGTATACATAATTCCAACCAAACTTTTCTGGCGAGCATTAATCATGATACGATTTCACAAAAATGGTCTACACGATTTCATAAGCAGCATTCATAGTTTAATATTTCTAGTCAAGTTTAATATTTCTAATCAACTTGACGTCTGGTGGGCAAGTGAAAAATAACCATCAAGTGGTTATAATATGGACTTCGGTTTCAAGATAGTAGTCCCATAGTACACGCCATCTAATTTATCTTTTTGCAGTTATGACATGGCTGCCATTGATGATGATGGGTTGGTAGTCCAACATTTATGATAATTTCCTTCCAAGAAGGGATGACTTTAACATTGTGTTTGGATACCAAGTATCGAGCCTCCTTGTCAATCAATGCAACCAGCCATCAATATAGATTTCTCATATGCACATACGCATCGATTAGTGGAGGGATTGAGAGATTCAAGGCGTGTGGAAAACCACAAATTGGTTATATAAATCCCAGATATCTGCAGACTGTCTATTTGCAAACTGTCGATAATTAAATACTTACTAACCATCATCATAATCAACTAAAGGATCAATGCGGTGATACCCTAGAGCACCAAATTTATCGTTCGACGTATATCCTGTGTAAATCTAAAGGAAACATAATTATTTGAAACACTATTGTCTTGGGAAGAATTCGTGTGATTGTATTGCCATGGCACAGGTTTCACGACACTATGGTCTACTGGATACACTAGGAGGTCATGTATTTCAATGGTCATCATCAAGGTTGTAAGAGTATCACTAACTCAACTACACCAAGCTCACACTCCACTAGGCTCATGGTTCAATGGGCTCGACCTTTTTAGCTTCAGTCTTACCGCAGCGATGGAGGAACTCGCATCCTTCATGCTATGATTATCTGCATAGTACACAGTACACTGTAAATAATGAAGCATGACGCCTCTCGATCA